>NJDC01000511.1:187364-209555 GCA_002245475.1 Calephelis virginiensis | reverse complement strand
ACGACGGGACTGCGGCGGCGAGCTGTAACTTTTGACAGGAGAATCTACTGACAGATGAGCCTGTCAACCCTCCGTCTAATTCTTCTTTTTTGAACGTCGTTATCACTATCATTTCTGGGCACTATATCGCGACACACAACACTAACTATGTCCCTACACTTTACGGCACTTTTTGTATTTATAGCCCGGCACCGACCAACAATTGGATCCCACGCCTGGGCCAACTTAAAACCGTCCAACGACAAATAAAATAAAAAGGGATCGTGAGTATCCCGTATAAATAATTAAGAATTTATTTTATTTAATAACTGGAAGACCTTTGTGATGAGTCAGAAATCATATCACCAGGAGTAGATAAGATAGAAGAAGAATCCGCAACTCGCCCGGACAGAGAGAACTGATGTCAGCGTTTTTTATGGTATTAAATGAAGTTGAATCGAGAAATATAATTATATCTTTCACCCAAATCGTGGGCTTGGGCTAGTTCTTTCATTAAGTTTTACGACTTGTCTCTCAACTAGACAATATTTCCATTGGAGCTTAAACAAAAAATCATTTAATTTTTTTGCCTTCGTTTCGTTTTTTACAGTTTTACATAACAGTGAAGAAGTAGGTAATATTTTTGATGATAAGTAAAAACCGCCGGCTATAGGAACCTTAGCCACCTTAGGTATCATGTGCAAGACCACACTCGTAACACGACAATGACGAGCATTGTTGCTATGGCAACAGTAATAGGTAAGGCGGTGGTACCGATTTGGGCAAGCTGCTGCACTGCACTCTATGCACTACCATCGGGTGATGGTGTTATCATGTCCTGACGTCTACAGCGTTGATAACGTTGTTTACTCAAGTTAGCATTGTATTTTCCCAAGCCACCTTACGTTTGTGCCAATTACATGAACTTCGTGATGTGGCTATTATCCTCAAGGAAAATCTGTAACCATAAACGACTTGTTTACGTGCTTTTAAGATGATAACGAACCTGTTAAATCATTAGTTTATTATTCCATCATTTTAGTATGCGTTTGCAATTCTTCAAGAATGTTGTCTATTGTGTTTTTCTGTCTTCTGTCCTTTGTGACAGCAGCACCGCGTTTTAGTGAAGACTTTAGTGACGAAGTTTTTAAAATTCGTAGCCTAACAGATGAATTAGAAAGAAATATACAGAAACTAGAGTCTGATATATCTCAAAGTAATCCCAATACAAAACCAAGTGTACAAAGTGATGGGAAAGTATATAAAATCAGAATAAATTTGCCTGGTTACAATAAAAAAAATATTGCCGTGACAGTAGCAAAAAATGTTGCTACCATCAAAGCAGAGAGTGTCATAAATAACGGAGGTGTTGAGAAAAAATCTGCTTTTTATGAATTATCCTTGCCGTCTAACGTGGCTGAAACTAATACTTGGACGTATGAAAAGGGAGTGCTAAATATTGTAATACCCCTGAAAAAGACTAACACTGCTCTATCAAATAAGTGGAACAACAAGAATAAGCCAAAGCAGTAACACAGAAGGAATTATAACTTGTTATCATTTACCTTTAAAGTATGTAATAGTTACAGTATTTAATTCCTCGAGGGTCGTCATTTTAATAACGAACTTTACTTTTTTTAAATTCAAAATAAACAGTAATCATTTGACCTTTATTTAAAACATAATTTATTTATGTTTATTAATTTTATTCTGGTATCTATTTAAGTACTTATACGACTATGTATTAATATAGTTGACTAACACCCATAATACAAACATACTACTTTGAGATTAAAAAAATAATAAATAAATAAATAAAAACTAATCCAGTAACTTAGCTGTAGCGATTGTCTTTGTGAAATCAATAAATATCCAGTTCACTTTCATACAAATGTTTTATTTTATTTTTTAATTATCCAAAAAAAGAAGGATGTGATGAATTGGACTCCATTTTTCTTATAAATACGAGGTGATCCTGTATCAATTTTATCATAATCCAACTATTGGTTTTAGAGTTAGATATAATAAATGAAAAAAAAATATCTTCACGCCCATATCCCCGAAGATGTAGGCAGAGGTACAACCAAGGCACCCACGACTAGCCGAAGATACTAAATCCCACAATGTGATAGGTGGCAAGCCTATCGCCAACCGGACACATTTCCAATCCCGACCAACATTTTTTAATTAGAAAATTGGAAAAATCTAATTTTATTTTTGTTGGCCGATTCGAACCCGGGACCTCATGCAATCAAGTCCAACACCCGGACCGCTAGACCACAGAGGCGATAATAATAAATGATGCATAAATTATTTATCATTATCATCATCATCAGCCGGACGACGTCCACTGCTGGACATAGGCATCCCCCAAAGAGTGCCACAAGTGCTTATATCCAGGGCGATATACGCGACCAGATCCTCAGTCCACCGAGTTGGAGGTCCTCCAACATTACGTCCTCTGGTGCGGGGCCGCCATTCGAGAACCTTTCTTGCCCAGCGGTTGTTGGTTCTGCGAGCAATGTGGCCTATCCATTGCCACTTCAGCTTGCTGACTCTCTGAACTATGTCGGTTGCTCTCGTTCTCTTGCGGATCACCGAATTACGGTTTTAAATTATTCATAGTCAACATAAACAATTTTCTGGCATTAAGTACTCAAAAGCTATTTGTAGGATAGTGATATATTATTTGGGACCATTTCGGAATCATTTTACTCTCTTTTGAAGAAGAATGACGAAACCGCAGTGGTACCTAACGAAATTGTTGTAGTTGATCCTCGCAGCTTGCGCTTATGTATTTTTACAATTTTCTACCGAAAATAAACCTTTCCGGAATAGCACATGTGTCTGCTTGGCGATGGGTTCCTTTATCACACTGTGAAACTTGGTGTGTTTCGCTAGTCGTGGGTGCTCTATTTGTGCCACTACCTACTGTTTTCGTTATTCGGGCGTGAAGATACGTTTTTTGTTTACGTGTTAGTCCGGGTCCAGTGAGTAGAACATACTGTTTGCCTCTCTGCCAGGCACTAGTAACAGGCGAGAACTGGTTAAAATATAGCTCACTACCAAAAAGGTGCACAGCATTCTGCTACCCCACTGGAAACTGGTAACTAACTTGTTCGGGTAGAGATTCTACCCGTCATAATGACTTTATTATGTTACGTTCCGGAGGATAGGGTAGCCGGTATACTTGCATTATAGGCCTAACATTCCAGCCGCAGGACAGTGACATACCTACAACATCTATGGTGTCTATAGGACACGGTTGTCTCCTACCATCAGGGAACCCGTGTGCTTCTTCACTAATCAAGAAGGCAATGATGAGAAATAAACAAGAAAACGGCAAAAAAGAAAAAAAAGAAGTAATAAAACTATGATAAATAAACGTTGTCTTAAGACACCAAAGATATCACATATTGTACCTAATTATAAAATTAAAAACTTTTAATTACCCTGACAAAACTCAACCTTGCTCAGTAGCTAACAAATATCTTGATTTAAAAAAAACGTCGGAATCGAAATCAATCACTTCGTTTAGAATTGATCATGCCACAGACATACACACACACACACACATACATACACACATATTTTGCATGCTCCAGCGTGGGGGTTCGTTGTAGTGGGGGGGGGGGGAATTAAATTGTGCCACTTACGACCGCACTCATAGACGTTAATTAACATTTAATCTCTCATTGAGTAACAACTGTGTATGGAAAATGTCCATTTAATGACTGTTTAAAAAATAATTGACTGTTTAAAAAAAATAATAAGTTAGAATCAGAGCGCATCAGGTGCTTATAGATATGTAATTAGTGTATCAACGTTTGTGCGGAATGTGTCTCCGATGACGGAAATATGTCATTCAGTCAGGATGCCGTAATTGTTAATTAACATAGATGACTTGTTTTTGGAAAGTTATTAAGTAACTGAATTATAAAACAGTATAAGTAATACGGAGCGTAAGTGTATTATTTAATGTCTCGAAGAAAAAAATAGGTTTGCACGTGGGTTATTGAAAATGTTGATAAAATTACAGGTTTCCTGATATTATGACATTCCTGCTTGCTGGCTCTGTTGTAACCAAAAAAAAATGCAAACATTTATTACTGCGTAAAAATGACCAATTCCCAATGGAATGAGTATAGAAATGCGAAACGGCGCCACGACGGCGCCTCGTTCACTGCAGCCCTGCAAATGTACTATGTGTACGTACAAATGTATTTACGACTCGTACTTCAGATACTGAACTACGAACCAACTGTTTAAATGAGCCATTAGCTAAAACCCCATAGTTATAAATAAAAATGTCTTTTTTATTACACGGCAAAAAGTAAACTGATTTTCTGATGATAATACACAAAGCATAGACCAAAGATGTGATTGCACCAATCTTGGCAAGTCCTCACAAAACTTTGCCCCCTACCCCTAAGACAAGGTGTTAGAGGCAAATAATACGATACTCATCTTTTAGTGTTTGGAAGGAAACATATTTTGGCCTATATTTTATAAAGGACCCACTCGAAAAAGTTATGGAGCTGTTAAGTAATTAATCGTGTCCCATAAAAAACCACGTCGAAGACTACATCTATATCCTAAATTCGCCGTTTCTTCTTCTGTCTGGATAAGTTTGGAAACGGTGGTAGTGTACGGTAGACAGGGTTAAATTTAATTATAGTTTTAAATGTTTTGGTAATAAATAATTAAACTAGTTATAAATATAAATAATTGGCTTAAAAGTTAAAGCATATGTAATTAAATGATATTTTTTTATAAATGTTAAAATATTCGCACACCAAAATATGATAGAATATGTTGATATACTTAAATGTTTTTGTAACATCTCATTTACACACATATTCCACAAATAAATAATTTTCTTTCTTTCTTTCATTCTTTCTAAAATGGGACTTTAAAATCAAAATCATACTTAGACTTAATTTAGGTTTATTAAGGTGACTCGTGCGAGCTTATGTTCCAACTTCTTGTAATTATTAAATACATTTTTAAGCATATAAAATTACTAGTTGACAAGATGTAGTACGTCAAAACGACAATATGTTTAATAAATTAAAAATTATGGTCTTGAAATAAGACTAAAACATCGGAGCTAACTCCTCACTTCAGATTAATTTGCATCGGCTCTTCTTATCTCACGAAGTCAAGTATATAAAGATATTTATTTTATAATTAGTCGAGTTAAAAACTATTAAATGTCAATGATTACTGTCAGTATATTTTGTTGGGTGCTCCATCAATCATCGCGTCAGAGCTGGTGTAAAAACTGTTTTAAAATATATAATGTCGTTCTTATCAAAACGAGTGTCTGAGACAGATAAATGACTGGAAAAGACAAATTGCTCGTATATGCGTTTAAAATTAGTTGATACGGACACGGCCGGTGTGCGCTCACGCACCTTTCCTCAACATTTGTACATATTTTGTCCTTTATATTGGCACAAAAAATAGAGACACCTTTTTAAAAGTTTTAATGAAGAAATATATAAGAATAAAATAAAATGAGGTCTATAAATACTAAAGCAACTGTCTTTCGTCTTGTTAAGTTGAATTAAGTTAAATTTATTACTTTCAAGTAAAATTCCCTCAAGTGGCCTTCAGAGTTTTATATTCTGTTCTTGAATTCTACTGAAACTTAAACGATATAGACCAGCCTTTCCCAAAGTGGGCGATAACGCCCCCTTGTGGGCGCTGGAAGCCTAGAGGGGGCGGTATAAATCTTGAAAAAAAATGTTTTTTTTTAAACTAGGCGCAACAAATATGTTATTGAGGTTATTGACAAGAAAAAACGAGGGGGGGGGGCGCTACAAAACAACTGATTTTCAAAGTGGGCGTTACATGAAATAAGTTTGGGAACCTCTGATATAGACATTGAAATGTTTACTAAAGAATTTTATAATTGAGATAGAGTAGAGTCGCAATTCTAAAAGCTATCTATCTCTAAGGATCGTATCCTACAATATGATAAAATCAGTTAAGACACCAAAACTGTGAAAGTTTGGAATTCACTGGTCGAAATTCGGAGCTTTCAATCAAAGCTCGGTGAAGTTGTAAAAATCGCGAAAAAGCATTCAATCATTGCAGTCTTCGAGATGGCAGTTACAAAACCTTTTAGTACGTCAATAATTAGTATGGCGGCACTTCAGTCATAATTAGTAATTTGGTTTTGGTGTTTTCTTTTATAATGTCTTTGCATTGTATACTGTACATCCTAAATTTGTTATTGTTATATAGCCCTGATTATGCTTGTATAGTGAAACCTTTGGCTAAACTGTAAAAATAAAAAATAAAAATATATATTGGAAAGTACAAGTGTTTGTAAAAAAATTCTTTATTTTAAGCATTACATTTTGAGTTTTAAGAAATCTATTTTGAGACAAGTTCTCCTATTGTATGTTTTTTACATAATATTCAGTTTTGACAAGACTGTACGTTATAGGGACACAGACTACTTTAAATCAGACTATTTAAGATGAGAACTCAATAGAGATCGAAGAGCTGAATAATTTCCGTAAATAAATAAAGGCAGCTGCAAAATCTATGTATCGTGTAATGTAGGTATAATGTGAATTTCGACGCTTTTGTTTTTAGCCATTACACAAAGTAAAGTCTCAATAAAAACATCAAGATATGCAACAGATAAGAATTTTTACTTAATTAGCCGATAGTTATCTTTTTAAAGACTTAGGTTCGACATCTTAGACTCGATTAAGATATGCAGACATTCTTTTAATTATAGATTATCCATGGTTTTATGGATGGTAGCATTTCACTAATGATACCGACAAATTAAACCGCTTTTAAATGTGAAATATATTTACATAACTGCACGCGAGTTTTTATTTAGCACATTCAGTTAATACCATTAAGATATTCTTTATGTATTTTTTCTTTCTTTATGATATTGGAAGGCAAAGAAGCAGACGGATTTCCTGGTGGTAAGAAATTCACGCCGCCTAGAGACACTAAAGGTAATGGTGCGTTGCCAACCTGAGGCCGGGATGTTAGGCCTCGAGTAAAAGTAAGTTTACCGGCTACCTCACTCTCCAAACCGGAACACGTCATGAATAGGTAAGGCAGTGGTACCAATCCGGGCGAGTCGCTACGAAACTCTACCACCTAGTCAGATATCACGGTGTTAGTGACGGTAAGCCTATGTTCGCCTTTTACAAGCTGCCTGGATGAAAGCAGATGGTCTCTTCTGCAAAGGAGCCCGGACCGACACGGGGAAATAATATGATATCATAAGTTATGGGGTCGCGATGGACCAGTCACATCATTAGCGACGGACGTGACGGTTATTTTTTACTATTTGGGTAGAGTTTAGATATATTTCATGTATCTATACATACCTGTATTTAATAAATTAAAGAAATAACGTTGGGTTATAGAGACGAAGAAAAAATTTTTTTTGTGAAGTAAGTTTGTATATCATTTTGTTACCGACCTTAACTATGGAAGAATTTAATAAGAGCGCCTTAACAAAAACTATTGTCTAATTAACAGACTTACAAAAATGAGATTGGACTTTTAAATTTTTTTAGATATGTGACTTAATTTTTGTTAGGCGACATAATATCCAAATTGAATTTGATTTTTGCGCTTTACTGTGCTTAACTTTGATCGAGTCATCTTGGCAGGATAGCAATTGCAATTAAAATGTTTGCCATTTGATCAAAATAAGTCAAGTTAGAAATAAATTTAAACAAAATATTCATCCTTCAAAATCCATTTTGACTATATTATGTTTGAATTTGAAAATAGACTAGCCTCCAATTCTGACCAAAAATATGCTCTGTGTTTTCTTGCTATTCAGCAACAAATAAACAAAATAAAACAAAAATACATCTGGGGCTCAGTCCCAGAATCTTATCTTAACCATTTTTTCTCAATATCTACAATGTACAAACATAACTCTTGTAGAATTTTATAATATGTGCGTATAATAAATAAGATAATGATAAAACCAATTACAAATTCAAATTAAGAATCAATAAAAAGCTAGCATAATTACGCAATGTGCAAATTAGAAAAAAGTCAATTCGGTCGGTTGATTTAGGACAGCTGACTTTTCGCCTGATCAACTTCAAATTCGAATTTCGAGCACCTGCACAGATTTTTAGCCGGGTGATCTTTACTTTTTTATTTATTTTTTCGTAAAACACTCGCCTTTGACACCTGGCCATACTGCCTAGTATAAATGCCATTATTATACGACCGAGACAGCCGGTCAGCCGTAGGAAGAATGTGTTGTCGACTGCACGTCGACTGTTGCCGACTGCCGTTGTAGTTCATCTGCGTAATTAAAAGTCGAACAGCTTTCGTGAACTTGTAAATTTCAAGTCGTTACTTTTATTAAACCTGCCATCTTGAATTATATGTGTATCAGAATAATCAATTTTGGCATTTTGCACGTGGATCGTTCATTGATATAAGGAGGTGTTATATCTTAATGTAAAGTATAATTGCTTAAATCGGTAAATAAACATTTATATATTTAAATCGATTTTGCACTTTTGGCGTGAATTTTGTCAAAACAGGTTAAATGGGTTAATATGGGGAAAATGTTCTGGTGTTAGAAATTTAACGTGACCTACATTGTTTAAATAGCACATTTCAAGGGACGAACTAGCTTTTTGCTTTTTAGGTAACAATGGGTAGTCAATGCAAAACAGATATACTGCAAGAATAATGCCTAAGTTTTTTTGCCTACTGCCTTTTTCGAGCTGTTTTAAAACCAACTAAAAAGACTTTAAAAAAACCATAAAGTACTTTGATATGGTTGAAAGAAACAATTCTAATATTTTCACGTATTGGTTTTTGGTAGTTGCCTTGATCCAAGTTGTCTTTTTAAGTATCTTCACACCCATATCCCCGAAGAGGTAGGCAGAGGCACAACCAGGGCACCCACGACTAGCCGAAGATACTAAGTCCCACAATGTGATAGGTGGCAAGCCTATCGCCAACCGGGCACATTTCCAATCCCGACCAACATTTTTTTATTAGAAAATTGGAAAAACCCAATTTTCTTTTTGTTGCCCGACCCAGGTTTCGAATCCGGGACCTCACGCAGTCAAGTCCAACAACTGAAACGCTAGACCACAAAGGCGATATATGTCTTTTGATGGCTTGCAGATATTTGAAAATTAGCATAATTATTTACTTTAACATTTTTTATTATAACTAAAGTATAATTATTTATATAAATTATTATTTAAAATGATTAAACACCCTCACAACTTACCTTAATAAATTGGTCATTATCTTAAATAGACAAAAAAAATTCGACAAAAATAAAAAAAAACATGAATACATTATTATTTACTGGATTTCAACACGGTGATAGCCTCTTTGGTGATAGCCCTAGCCAGCTTTCCTTATTTTGTGTTTCCATCCTAATAATTAGTCTTAAGAATCCTTCAATATGAGTAACTGCTTTGTCATCCTCTTCCATGGTGCTTCCTGAGTCTTTCATAATATTTAGTTTTTGGTATTATTTAAGTGATAGTGCAATGGCACCTACTTGTGGTAAAAGATATCCAACTTGCTGTCACTTATCAGTTATAACGAGGTGGTCCCGAAAAAACTTTACATTTTGGTTAATGCAGTAGGTACCTATAATTAATTAGTAAGCGTTTTACTTAATGTAAGCCTAAGTATACTTCACGCATATGTAAAATATATCTGTAATTACAAGTCATATGACATAAAAACCACATTAAAATGGAAAATATCGTTAACCTGGTTGTAGGTGAGAATTGTGAATATGAGCTCTATCCCGTGGGGTTAGGGTATTACAGAAAAGGTGTTGGAAGTTAGGGGGATTCCACCTGAGCTAGAACACCTGTAGCGGCAGTTGCGTCACACCTTTGCCCTATTTATTTGTGTAAATATCATGTAATTTTTCTGACGTTTTTACAAAGTTCGAAATACAAAATTATAGCGTTAGATTGTCGTATAGTCAGATAAATTGCAAACTAAATAAAAACAATTTATGAACTACACTTGTACTTTCCACAATATGTTTTTTATTATTATATTTTAGCCAACCGGTTCCACTATACAAGCGTCATCAGGGCTATAACAATTGTGGTTTTGTCAATAGCCCTGTTGTTGTCCAGTTGTTATAGCCTTGATTTCAAAGATTTTCAAAGATTTTATTGAACATATAAAACATTAGTTTACAAATACAAATTGCACGTAAACGACTGCTATAGTTAAAAACTGTGTCGCAGACATTTACGCCCACCTCTGGACAATGAGGAAGTATGTTCTGCTCACTGAACTATTACAATTATTAGTCTAATATTATATTATTTATATAATTATATGATATAGTTACAATTTTTAAAAGTAAAACAGTTTTTAAAGTTCATACACTTTAATAAAGTGTGTGTGTGTATGTGCTTGATGACGCTTGAATAGTGAAATTGATTGGCTAAAATATAATAATAAAAAACATAATGTGGAAAGTACAAGTGTAGTTCATAAATTGTTTCTAAAATGGGATTCCACCAAGCACCGACGATAAGAAGTATAGAAGCAAACTAAATAGACTATAAAGTATTTATAGCCCAGGTGGAGAGCAGGCGCGGATCTGGCACTCAAACAAGATGGTCATAGTCTCCCAAACATCTGCAATGTACTAGTCTATGTAGGCTTATAATACAGTGCATTCGTACAAAGATGCTTCCTTTCACAAAGGTGCTAGACCTACCACGGTTCATCATCTGCTCGAGCAAGTTGATTTCAATAGATCGCAAAAGTATACTATGTACCTATGTACATTTATTAGAGTCGTGGGCATGCCTATTGCGCTAAAAGCGTGGTGGAGACAGAGTCAGCTTTGCATTGGTGTCAAATACAAGTCATTCTTGTTGAAAGACCAATTTTATCTTGTGAGTATACCGACCGTTGGGCTTATTGGTAAGAGATATAACTGTTTTAATATATGCAATAGCAGCGAATGATATGAAAATTTGGTTCGAATATTTTGAAATTATTTTCAATGTGACTTGTGAACAAAATGTTGCATTTTTTAAATCACTTCTAGTTACCTATTTATAAATAACATTACATTTACATTAATTTTAGAATATAAACATTTTTTTATATGAAATAAAACATCAAACAAGCGTACGACTCTCTTGATGGTAAGAGATAGCTGTGGCCTAGATACACCAAAGATATTATAGGTGCGTAGCTGTCCTGTGCTTGGGGACAATATCAAGTTTTAAGCCTAATTTATTTTAATCTGCATGCGATTTATAACAGATATAAGATGTTGCATTAAGTGAGCCTATTTGTGTCGAAATAAATACTTAGCTACATAGATATTGTATGTTTCCTTTCGGTCAACGAAGTTAAAAGGACGCAATTGTCGCGATGTTTACTTGTAGTAGTCCACAGGTACAGTCGGCCGAAGAGTCGGGTATGCAGAGTACGTTGTTGTCTGTGTAAACGGTACTGTGACGGTGTGTGGTCACCATTACATGTTGGTTATTAAGTAGACACTTTGTCTAATTGCTTACAAGCTAGTCTAAATGGCGTACAATATTTTATTAGTTAAAAAAAAATTTACTAAGTTTGTCGTAGACATTTATAACACACAGCAGCACAACGTCCGTGCTTGTTGTTATCATTTCAGTTACACGATGTGATTATGAGTATGCTGTTACTGAAGCCGAAACTACCACTTTGTCTGTTGACATAGCTTTATTATTCCTGCTCTAGTATTTAATATGAGGCAGCTTACGTAAGAAGTTTATCATCTTAGCATAAAGCAGTTGCCCGCTAACATCATCCACCTTCGGTTCTTACCTTTAAAAAATATTTCAACTGTTTCTTAAGGTATTGGAAAGCAAAAAGAACTATAGATGTTTCTTAAATAGGATAGGACTTTCTTCGTGTTGGACCGGGCTCCTTTGCAGAATAGACCATCTGCCTTCCTACCAGGCAGCTCGTAAAAAGCGAGCATAGGCTTGCCGTCACTAATACAGTGACATCTGACTAGGTGGTACCTAGAGTTTCGCAGCAACTAGTCCGGATTGGTACCACCGCCTTACCTATACCTGCCGATATAACGTCAGTGCTTGCCGTTGATGTGTTCCGGTTTGGAGATTAAGGTATCCCGTAAATAGGCTTACTCGATCCCTAACATCCCGACTACAAGTTGGCAACGCACCATTACCACCTTTGGTGTCTCTAGGCGGCGTGAATTTCTTACCATCGAGAAATCCGTCTTCTTGTTTGCTTTCCAAAATAAAAAAAATGTAGTGGAGCGTTACCAACTTTTTCGGTGAAATACTTACCAGGCTCTGATGAAGATATACCAATTGCCTTCCCGCCAAGTAGGTATATACTAAGAGGTCCGCATCATACTTTGACACAGGCACCGCAATTAAGACTAGTTGGTCGAAAAATGCGACACCTCCCGATTTTGTACTATCGCTTATTGCTTGGCATTATAAGCGTACCTTCTTATTGAGATGATTTTAATCAGTAAATTAACGCCACTTTTTTTTTAAATTAACGCCAGGCACATCCTAGCCTTAGTTTGGAAACACAACAATAACATGCAATTGTTGACCTCGCCAAAATGTTTATCCTAAAAAATCTAAAACGGTTATATAAAATGGGGCAGTTTCTAGCCCCACGTATCACTTTGACAGTTGCATGCACATGCTGCCAGCACCTTGCGCACTCTCCAGGTGTCGCCAACTGACACAATTCTGCATCTAGACGTTTAGACTTAGTTACAGTTATTTATTCGTCAGTGCATTTGTTAAACAAGAGACATCTGTCGCTTCTTCCAGGAAAATGTCCGATTTGTGTATTCTGTTACCAATCTCGAATAATATTATAATAAATATCTCTCTAATATTTATGCAAATGGAACGTTCTATTTTTTTGAGCTAACAAAGTATTATAAATCCTAATTTATAATGTTACGTTATTTTTGATCTGGATATTGCATTTTAAAAGGATATGAACAATCAAACGGATTTATGGCTTTTGATGGCAAAAAGTAGGATTTGCCTATAGACACCAAATGTAGCATTATATCGAAATTAAACAACTTCCTTGAAATCAATTCAATTTAATTTTTCGTTTTTTAATCTTCGTTCGAAATTTTTTTTAGTTGTTACTGTTTTTGTTGTACAGAAATTTTCTTGTTACGTATTTTCAGTTCGTTTTATTAAATATTATTTATTAAAGTCCTTAGTCGTAATATGATGTCTTGTTAGAGTTTTGAGTAAAGCGGTGGCCACTTTACTCAAGCTCATTTTGTGAGTTTTGGCGGCAACGAGGGAATACACAATACACTAATTTCTTCATAATTATTTCACCTGTGCACTTGAACTGACCAAATGAACCACTTAACTTTAATTAATTAATAACCACCTAAATAAACCAATTTTACTCATAATTAACACGAAGTTTACTAATTCCGAAAAAAAATACGTCCATCTTTCTCGATGGCGCCAAAACCGTTTATATTTTTTAGTTCTTTCTTTCTTTAGGTTTTGGCAATATCGTTAGTATTTTGCCATTAGTCAAGTAGAAATTTGCATCAAATTTTATATTATCAATTATAATTAGTCGTCAGTCATAAGTCGTCAGTAAGTCATGTCAGGCTCTTGGGTAAAGCGGTGGCCTTTTTACACAAGCTCATGTAATGAGATTTGGCGGCAACGAGGAAATATACGATACGCTAATTTCTTCATGATTATTTCATTTGTGCACTTTCACTGAACAAAATTGTAAAAAATGCCACCAAAATTCACTAATTTCACTCAATATTAACACGAAATTCAATAATTATAAAAAAACCTTCAACCATCTTTTCTCTCGATGGCGCCAAAACTCTTTTTTTTAGTTTAAAATTCACCTTGACGGCAAGACGTTTCGTTTTACACAGTTACATCATATTTCAAATTTCATATTATAACCCATGTGACATAAGTCATGCTCGACACGTTGAGTGGTGAAGCGAGTGTGCATTTGTATGAAACTGAACGTTTATTAACTTTTTTTCAGAAAATCAAGGAAATTATGCTCATTCGGTCTATTTTGCAATTAAAACAACTTTGATAGAAAATATTTCTGGGACTAAAGTTCGTAGATTTGCAAAAAGGGCTTAAAGTACATAGATCTACGTAAAAAGACGTAGAGTTGGCAACACTGGCCTGTAGGGTTACTCTTGAATCTCGATATCATGCGAATTGGATATTGGAATCGAATATGTCACTTTAGGTACTTTTGAACACAGAATTAGGGGATTATTAACATTTAGTTACAAATAAATTCAACGAATAGGATAAAATAATTTACTATTTACTATTAACTAAATGGTAATAATTCGCCAGTATTGTGTTCAAGAGTACCTAAAATGACATTTTCGATTCCAACTTCTAATAATGCATGAATCGAGCTTCCAGAGTAACCCTACTGTAGATAAATGTAGTACTGGTGCGTAGCTAATTTGATGAAAATCTTAATAACCTCATAATGGGAAAATATAACAGATTCATCTTTCAATACTTAGCCGATACTCCTTAACAAATTTTATTGAAATTTGGCATCCCTACTTGTATTTATAATGACTCCGGTATCCGCTAGATAATAAGGGAGATCCGATAGAAAATAAATTTTGCCAAGCTTTAGGCTACTACAGCATTCCCAGGGCGTGTTTTATAATAACTTTGTAGCAGCATAATTCTGAGAGCGTAAGCGGAACCGGTAAACTTGTTAGTCATGTGGAACTTTATGCAAAAAGTTCGAATGAAGTTTCAACAAGTGCCAACGATAAACAGTGTATATTGCAGTCTCCTATCTAATGTACATTTTAAATGTCTTTTTTTGCTTTTAACCATGAAATTAAACAATTTGTAACGGGAACAAATGTGTCAAAATATCAATGAACGCAAAGGGCGATAGTAGCAACGATAGAAAGTGTCGCTACTAAATGTTTGCTATTCAATGCTGTATTTGCTTAAATGTATAAAGGATATTGTGTATCAAAACATTAATGGTTGTGGTGTATAAAGTTAGCTACAGTCTTTTTTAATAATAGTGCAATGAAGGGGACTTTCAAAGCACCTGATAGTGTGAACAGGTGTTTGGTTTTATTGTGTTCTACATGTGATTTGTGGGCTGTGATCTATCCGAAGATAAAATGCGCCTTTTTTAGTCTATTTTTTGACGTTAACGTTCAACTACGCAAAATGGTTATAAATAAAGGGTTTCAAGCGTGATTTTTCCAATGTATTAGAATTTATCTTCTGGTATTTATTAGTGTCAACTAGTTATTTTAATTTTTACTTAAAAAGAATTTAAAACTTGAAAAGAATAGCTGTTTTTGTTTAAATAAATAAATACAAGCCTAAAATAAAGTTTATTATGCTTGTTTATAACATAACAAATTTAAAAAAAAATGTAGATTTTTCTTTATTTTATCGCGCCCTAACATTTAATCCGAGTACAATGAGATTTAACATGATACAGTAAGATGACCAAAGAAGGAAAACATATATTTCTTGTCCTGTTGCACTCTTGTGGGCAAAGGAGCTAAACATCTTAAATTAAGCTTATTATGTCAGTTCTTAAACATCTTTAAAATGCAGACAAACTGCGCAAACGCAAAGAACTGAATATTACAGATAAAAGGTAAATAAACCTTTTCATAAGTCTCAGCGTAAGAACCCATTACAGTTTCTAATCTCATCTCGTTTTTTTAACTTTATAGAACTGTAATTAGCGAAAGTATCCTACAATTTATCTTCAGATATATCAGTCGTGTGTAACCTAAATCCATATAAAATGAATAACATTTGCCGTAGACGTTTGGATTGGTCATGCGTGTCAGTTATTAAATGGCTTTTGTTTTCTACTTCTACTCATTCCTTATTTACCACCCAAACACAGGTTTTTAGAGATTGTAAAGCTGATTAGTTGAGTTGACAATAGTGCGGTAACGTGACGACCCCATCGCTAGCTGGGCGTGATCTGGTCTGGTCATTTAAGTTGTCATTTAGGTGACATTACTGTACAAGTGCCGCGAACCATTACTAAATGGCAGAGTATATATTATAGGACAGCAGCTCGGTCAGATTGGTATCATCGTGTTAGCTATATTATAGAAATTACGTCAGTGTTCACCAATATCGTGTTCTGTGCTGGAGGAGGAGGGATGCAGTAGACTTGCACAAGTGGCCTAAGACTAAGAACTAGATAAATTATTCAAAATAATTGTGGAATTTTTAAGGAAATTTGTTGCTTTTTTGCAGGTGGCAGTATTACATGCAAAACTAAAAGTATAATATAGTGATAAGCTTCCACAATTTATTGGATTACCTACCACAGCGAATTCTTGTAGACAAATTAAATTTATATATATTATAAAAAAAAAAATATTATATTAAGATTGTACACAATTTTGCTGTGCTTGCAACTGCAAAAACCGATTTCAACTATTATGTACCACGTCGCATTTTCTTGAAGTGAAAACTTCTATAGCGGCGTTGCGCACTTTTTTTTTGGAATGGGTAAAAACTTCTAAACTCGCGTCAGGATACGCTTGAGCGAATAAGACGGCGCAGTGCGCTTGCGTGAATGTTCGTGTTGTCATGTTTGTGTACGAAAGCGCAATAAATGAATATTGTATTCTACCAAATAAATGATAGTACTTTCATACTGATATTTAAAGCAATTCGTGCAAAATTATTCCCTAACCATTCCAAAAGTAAAAATATGACCACTCTTAGACTTCTTTCTATTAATTCTAGAGGTAGACGCACAACAGAAGGTTAATGTTTAATGTAAATCCAATAAATACAGTCACGGTTAGATCTTAGTAATTTTAAAAAAGCTGAAAGTATCTCAATTTATACTCAACGGTTTTAGCCGCCTCGTTGGTTGAACGGCTAGCGCATAAGCTCGGTGAAGTTGCAAAAAATCGCGAGATTAGCAACAATTTAGTCATGAAAAAAAAACGCTTCACTCAACCGAACAACTGCAAGGATCGGGTTCTATCCCGACGGGGGTAAGCATTTGTATTATAAACATTTAGTGTTTGCATATCCGGTCTGGGTGTTTATCAAATTTATTGTGGTATGTATTTAAGTATTTCTTTGTATTAAAATCGTTGACTAACACCCATAAACAGGCATATAATTTGCAAAAAATTTGATGTGTGTAACTTGTCCGAGAACATATTTATTTATTTACTTACATAACATAGACAGAAATGGCGTAATTTATTGGGTGCTAAGGTTTCGAACAATCGGTAGTTGGTCGAGAAAGGAGTGTATTCCATAATTTAATCATTTCTGAAGAATATGTGAATATTTTTATGGGAAAGAGTGACGTTAGTACAGCAGATAGAAAACATGTATTATCTTTGTATACCTATAATACAATTCTTGCAACTCAAGAAGGCAATATTTGTATTGTACATACCTATATTGTGTATAGAAAGAAGTACACGCAAGGTAATATAACTTATTATATTATCGTGATATGCGTAGGAGCGAAATAGGTATGTAATTAAAAAGTTTTTGCAAAACTTAATACATACTTATAATAATTATGAGGATTATAAAAGTAAAAATCCCTCGCCTTAATGCATTGCAAGAACTAGGTTGGTTTGAAATACTCGTATATATTGTTGTCATAATTTACATAATTTACCTATATCTTTATAATTCAAATGGTTTTTCTATAAAGGTTCTCCTTTGTATAGAGAAATGATAATTTTGTTTTAAAAAAGAATATCTTCATCATCTTTAGCACCTGTATGGCTGCCAAAAATAAGTTTATTACAAAAGTTATTATCAATTACTATTAACAGATACCAGGAGCTAGTGCTATTCTATAGTCGCCACAGTATTATTACAGTTTAATAAAATTTATAGTATTATTGTAGTGAATTTATATCGACTATATATAGACATACAAATATGTATTCAGTAATAAATTCAATTAGCACATTTTTCTTTACAAAATAAGCCATTACCTGTTAAATTATAAAACGAAATTTGGTAAAATACATCATGTGCTTAAAAGGCAATGTGAAAATGCAGGTACAGTGAACGACAAAACGCCCTTGTCTTTACTAATTTATTTATTTTTTATATTGTGATTTTCAAAAAAACACCTGTATACGTATTGTGAATTGGATATATTTGTATCCAATATGACAAGACATATATATGTCTTATCAGGTGACTGGTCATAGGAGTGCGACAATATTTTAGTTACGACCATGAACCGGTAAATTACGTAACGCGCGAACGGCATACATACTCATCAGACAAACAAATGTCAAAAAAACTCTATTTCTTCTCAAGTAACTACTAAGGCAAGTACTTTTGAAAGTATCTTCACGCCCATATCCCCGAAGTACCCCGAAGTACCCCGAGGTAGGCAGAGGTACAACCAATGCAACCACGACTCGCCGAAGACACTAAGTCCCACAATGTGATAGGTGGCAAGCCTATTGCCAACCGGGCACATTTCCAATCCCGACCAACATTTTTTTTTTAAATTAGAAAATTGGGAAAATCCAATTTTCTTTATGTTGGCGGACCTGGCATTCGAACCCAGGACCTCATGCAGTCAAGTCCAACACCCGGACCGCTAGACCACAGAGGCGACAATAGTTTTAAAAGTTGTTTTGTTTTACTTATATGCGTTGTGTAGTCAAGTGTACTGGTTCACAATTTGTATATTTTTTAAGCTCGTCACACACGGTGTAAATAAACGGTCTTTTTTTAAAACGAAACAACTTATTGGGACTATCAGCTGTTTCCACGCGAGCTTTTTCTGTATCGATCTTCATTTATTTATGACCGTATTTTCAGAACGACGAGCATATTTATTTGAAGATGTCATGTTATTCACAAAATATATTTAGTTCTGTGCTGTATAATAAGATATTTCAGAGTGTGAATTAAAAAGTTATGGAAGATTGGTAAAAAACACTTCTTTTACAGTTTCATATTAAGTTCTCTTATGCTTTTATTAAAGTTAAGAAAAACCATTCTTAGATATCGCTTATATGGTATTCAAAGTTGAAAAAAATTACGTGATTCCTGGAGGTAACTGGTAGAAAATGGTCACCAAACCAGGTAATGGTGCATTGACAGTTCTAGGCTAGAATGTTAAGACTGCGCACGAGTAATTTTATCAGCTATCCGACTTGTTGTACCTAAACTGTTTTATTAGTACCAACAATACACAGCTACTAAGATGCAATTTACGTTTCACTTCGAAATCGAAGAGTCATCAGGAGAATTCGACAGCACAGACAGGAGAATTTTTCCCGTGTTGGTCCGGGCTTCTTTGTAGAATAGAGCATCTGCCTTCCTAGCCAGGCAGCTCGTAAAAGGCGAGCATAGGCTCACCGTCACTAACACCGTGACATCTGACTAGGTGGTATAGTTTAGCAGCGACTCGCCCGGATTACTGCCGCCTTACATATTCCTGCCGCCATAACGTCATGGCGTGCCGGTTTCGAGGGTAAGGTAGCCAGTAAACTTACTTTTCCTCGAGGCCTAACATCGCGGCCTCAGGTTGGCAACGCACCATTACCACCTTTGGTGTCTCTAGGTGGCGTGAATTTCTCACCACCAGGAAATCCGTCTGCTTGTTTGCCTTCCAATATAATAAAAAAAAGCACTCCATGAAGGTCAAGCACAAACCTACTGTCCCTTCTGAGTTGTGTTGAGCTGGGTATATTTGGGGTCTTTGGCTTATGGTATGTCCAATCCATTCATTGCACACTGTCTTTTCTGTTTTGTTGCGCTATAATCCCTACACATTTTTAGGCAAGAAATTTTATTTTAATTTAAGCACGGATTTCCGCAAAGTAGCACCTTCTATCAAAATTTTCTATGTTCGGTCTTAATTTAGGTTTTTGCTTTCTAGTGCTTTCTGTCTTTTAGTTTCCACCTATTTTTCCTTCAAACATGCAATTTCGCCAGCTCAACTCCATTTTAGATCCGAAGCATGTAAGGCATCTGTGAAATATTTCTTCTTATTAATAATTAATTTGTAATTTTTTGTACTTTAATTATAATACTAATTTTCATTTACAATAAAAGCTTTCTTTCAATGAGTTTTGATTTATATTTAACTTGTATGTCTTGTATATCTTTCCATATTTTTCGAAATATATATGTCGAAATTGATAGTAACATCGTAAAAATATATACACCTACAAATACTTCGTATAATTAGGTGTTTTCAAATACCTAAGTGGCATCATCATGCAAGGTCGTAAACAGGTGTGCTTTTGTGTTTTTTGTATGATTTAAAAAAGGTTGATCGGCACTCGGTGTTGCTTCACTAAATCATTTGTCAAAACCACGGCGCCCGTTGAGTTGGCGGGAAAGGTTAATGTGGAATATGTAGGTTTTAACCATCTTTGAAATGAAGTTTCTCGATATCACTTATATATTTTTGTATTTTTGTATTAACAGCCTACTTTTAATTTAATTTGATGATCCTTATTTTGTTCGGTAGGTCATATGTAGGAAGGTGGTTAGATAAGAATATTATGATTAAGGTTAGATAAGACATTTTATAGAAATAGGTTCCGCTCTTTTTGAAAAAAAAGGTGAAATATTGTTGTCATGTTTCGATTTACGAGGATTGATCCAAAAGTTCGTGGCCTTACTCAGAAAAACAAAATATATTTAATACACTTTTTATTTTTAAACATAATCACCGTTAAGTGCAATGCTCTTCCTCCATATTTCCTGCAACTTATTTATACCTTAAAAAAAGGATTGCTCGAGGTCCTAAAAATACTCGTCTACAGCAGTCATGAACTCCTTATTTGACGAAAACTTTGATACACCTACATGTTTTTAAATTTGGAAATAGGTGAAAGTCTGATGGAGTTAAATCTGACGAGTTAGGAGTAAGAAGGATGGGGCAACACTTCGTAGCCACATTTATGAATTTCAGACACTCTTCGGAGGTGTAGACACGATTATTATCCTTGTGAAACAAAATTGTTTTACGGATCGTTTCTGGACGTTTTTCTTTAATTTTTTCTCGCAATTGTCTTAAGAGGTTACAATAATATGTAGAATTTATTGTTTCGCATTTTGGTAAATAATCTACTAAAGTAACCCCTCTCGTATTACAAAAAAATTAAGCCATAACTTTGCTAGTCGACAAAACTGGCTTCGTTTTCTTAGGGGTGAACCAGATCTCTTCCATTGTTTGCACTGTTGTTTCAACTCAGGAGTATCATGATGGACCCAGCTTTCATCCATTATTATAAAACGTCCCAAAAAATCAGCGGGATTTGCTTCAAAAAGCTCTAAACAATCACGTGAAATTATTAATCGAATTCTTTTCTGCGGGGCTATTCAGTATATTTTTAGTGATGATCTCTGGGTAAAATGTACATCAAGTAGCTGTCAAATAACGTGTTTTAAATTTAGTATCTTCTGTGACCAACCTAAATACAATGGAGATAGCAAATACAAAATACGTCATTCGACAGTTATTTGATGTACACTTTACCCAGTGATCTTCACTAAAAATATACTGAATAACCCCGCTGCTGAAAGCAATTTCGGTATTCATATCGCCGACATCTTGTGAAAACCCAGTTTTCTTAGTTGCCCTGCCATAACTAATTCCAATGATCTCAGCAATAGTATTAATGTTTAATCTCCGGTCTGCTAATATAACATCACAATTTTTTGCCACGTTTCCCTGTGTGGTGGAGGTTGACGGCCTGCGGCTTCTAAGTTCGTCTTTAATACTCTATCTCGACCGAGTTTTATTTCAGCTACCCACTTTTTTACACACGACCATGTCTTCATGAATTTGCGAGTTCAGCCGTTCTTATGAAAGTATTAGATCACCACAAGCTGTCCAATTTATTAAATAGTATGATAATGCTATGACTTTCCGTAGACAAAAAAATGATGAAAAAAGTACTGATAGTTGTAACCAAATGCAACTTCGTACACTTACTAGTGAAAAACCAAGCTTCAATATGAGGGTAGTTTAAAAATATTAAACACTTGTTTATTAAGTGAGACCACGAACGTTTGGATCCACCCTCGTATGTAAACTTGTGTCAGAAGCTTCCAGATATATAGTAGGTTCGGGTTGGCAATATACCTTCTAAATACTAATAGTAAATAATACTAACTAGTAACCATTTTA
>NJDC01000511.1:154377-186983 GCA_002245475.1 Calephelis virginiensis | reverse complement strand
GGACTAACCTAAAGATATCTGTTGTTTAAAAAAGAATCATTAAAAAAAATTGGTTTAGGTATTCAGTTCAAAGGTCAGTAGGGTTACTCTCGAAGCTCGATTCATGCATTATTGGAAACTGGAATCGAATATGTCATTTTAGGTACTTTTGAACACAATACTGGCGAATTATTACCATTTAGTTATTAGTAAATAGTAAATTATTTTATCCTATTCGTTGAATTTATTTGTAACTAAATGTTAATAATCCTCTAATTCTGTGTTCACAAGTACCTAAAGTGACATATACGATTCCAATTTCCAATTCGCATGATATCGAGATTCCAGAGTAACCCTACTGAGAAGACGCACGTAAAATACAGTTGATTGAGTTTTGGATGTCAGTTGGAAATAAAATGGGTTTTACTGGAACAAGCTTTGCAGAAGCGATAATATGCATTTGCTATTGATATACGTAGGTGGAGGCAGGTTCTAGTTTGATAGCTACCTACAACGAACTTCACTTGATTTGATGGAAACTGTCACCTTATGAGGGGTGAGCATAGGTTAAATTGGTCGCTACCAACAAGAATACTGGCTAGAGTGCGGAACATTAACTTGCCCAGGCAGAGCTCTATCAGTTTATACCGGTCCTGTGGGTTTAATCATGTTCTGTAGGGTTACTCTTGAAGCTCGATGCAATATTGGAAATTAGAATCGAGTATGTCATTTTAGGTACTCTTGAACACAATACTGACTAATTATTAACATTTTGTTAATAGTAAACAATAAATTGTTTGTTAATAGTAAACAATAAATTGTTTTGTCAGATAAGCTGAATTCATTTGTAACTTATTGTTAATAATCCGCTAGAACTGTATGCAAAAGTACCTAAAGTGACATATACGATTCCAATTTCCGATTCGCTTGATATCGAGATTCAAGAGTAACCCTACTGGTCTAGAGGGTGAGGTAGACTTTCACTTATTAGGTCCAAGCCCTATAATATTGGTAGTGTATACCGTATATGTGTATATAAGTCTAAAGACCTGGTTGTCTAGTTCCATCAGGAGAATCGTATACTTGAAGAAATAATCACAATGGATGTATTAGGTAGACGACGTTTCCTATTTGCTGATTACCGTTTTACTTAGTTATTTTTCATAATTAATATTTGCACATCAAAAGAAGTCTATGTTCTATACTATCGTACTGCACTCAGAGATGTCTATTAACATTTAATTTACTATTAAGTCACAATTTTGTACGAAAAGCTACGAATTATTTACTGATTAATAAATAGAAAATAATAAATAAACGTATAAAAATAAAATGAAAAATGTATTGGTTATTCTAGAAAAATACAGATACCCAAAACATATAGACCAAATACAGATAGTTGGTTTACCTAACAGAGGCCAAATCAACGCCTGGGAGGTTAAAAATAAGTAGTTCCACTAGGCAATGTTGGCTTAAGTAAAATACATTGAACATATTTACCAATATTTTCCAGTTCTCTTCATTCATGATGTTTATTGTTAATTGTCAAACAAACGATCCTCCAAACGGTCAGAGGTAGCGACCCATTCAGTTTGGAGACTTCTCACGCTCGTTTGGAAGACACCCACTCCTGCTAAGTAAATATGTGGACATTATTCATTTTACGCAGCTTGAGGGCAAAATGTATAACTCAAATCTTTACATTTACATATCGAGCACGTTTAGGAAACAACAAAAGTCAGGTCTTACATTTTTAAATCATAAAACAACAGTTGAAAATTGAAAATAAGTCTCAAAATAAATGATAAAAATATCTTCATAAACTTCTTACATAAATTTCATAAGCTTCATAGACTTCTTAAATACTTAATATCGGTACGGTTGTAGTAACATGGAATAGGATTGGATGGCAATGATCTTCTTCTTCTTCTTTTATAAATTTGCCAATGTCAAGTTAATTAATTTGTTAATTCTTATACAGTCATTAGTCACTATGTGCAAGGTCATGTCAGGTCAGGGTCTTGAGTAAAGCGGTGGCTTCGTTACTCAAGCTAATCTAGGAGATTTGACGGCAGCGTGGAAATAGACGATACACTAATTTCTTCATGATTATTTAATTTGTGCACTTTCATTGAACAAAATTAATATAATTCCCACCTAAATTAGCCAATTTCACTCAATATAAACAAGAAACTCAAAAATAATGAAAAAATTACGACCACCCTCATTCACGATGGCGCCAAAACTCATAGCAATGATCGCACGATGTTACGAGTAGTTCAAAATTGCTAATGTGTATAACGTAACAAGCAAAAACACAACATTGTTTACCTAAGTAATTCGATTATATTTGAAACATAACAATCACAAAAAAGAAAGGAAGAAAAATATTCTCTACACGATCAGAGATAGATTTGAAGCAGTTCGAAGACAACTTGGTTGTCCGAGTCATCTACTTAAAAAAACTTAAAACGCGAAGGTGTAAGACATAGTAAAAGTTATTATATTGGTTAGTCTGATTTCAGTATAATTTGATATCATGACACTTCTATCAAAAGAGGAAAGCCATATTACTAGAGAAAAAAAACACAAATGTCTACGTGTTCTTTTTTCCTATTGCCATAATCTATGCATATCCAAGACGGGCTGCAAGTTTACAAATAAGCTGTTTAGGTTACAGAGCTAAAAAATGTACGACGAGACCACATACACACAAACACTAACGCCCAAAAACAAATGAATCTGTTCTGGGACCAGAAACATATTGAACTTTGGTTAATCTAAAGTGATTGGTATTATTTTTTCTATTATTTAGATATGACAACAATCATATTTTTATTTTATTTTGAGTTACGTACATTTTACTTCAGTACAAGGGAAGAGTAGTTTGGTTAAAAATGTATCGGGCACCACCGATTTTCTTGTGGGAGTTGCTTCCTATTGCTTACTACACGCATGTCCACTGCAATGGAGCAATTTTGAACTGTTTCTTTTAAAGTTTAGCTCACAAATAAAGTAGTTTGAATTTGATATTTATAAAGACTGTAGGGAAGTAACCTACTTATTTATTTATTTACCTACTTTTTACAAGTGAAATTACTAGATATACGTATTTAAAATTGCAGGATTCTTCTTTCATTAAATTAAAGAAAAACAGAAGTAGGTACATCATTAATTTTTAACAACGAATTACTGGGTTAATAATCAATATCGCAATATATTTAGTTTTAATAACAAATAAATTGGCACGATATTAACCTATTTATTTATATAAAAAACAGTTTCATTGTCATTTTCTCTATCACTGTTTTTCATGTCATATTTTTAAAAGAACGGAATAAATTTAAAATAATAGTTAAAGTATTTTCATCAATAATCGAATAAAATTTATGTACATTTCTTACAAAAGCGACAGAACGATAGAAAGTAGAAATAAGCAAGTATCAAGAATATCCAGTGTAGATCGTATGCGCCTACGCATAATTTTAGTCACCAGTTTTGTCAATTAAAGAATGCATTATGTGTGCACGCTACTAACACCAGCATTTGTAAGATTTGTTTATCAGTTAATTCAGGTCTAGCATGAACATTTTTTGTTTACTAGCAGATAAGTAGAAAGTCGAAAATGTTTAGGTAAAGATTGAATCAATAACCTTAGTAATACTAAAAGATAGGTACTATCTTAGTAAATCGTGGAATATATACACCATATAGAACAACCAACTTTCAACTAATTTCGTAGTTCTATGGTATCGTTCGCTTTTGTGAATTTTTATTATTATTGGTAATAAAAATGAAATGTACACTTTTTTAATAAATTTAAGGCAAATGTTGTGAAAATACATTTATTCAAATTCAAATTCAAAATAGCTTTTATTACGTAGATCCATATAAAGATTCTTGTAACGCGTCTATATAATTCTAAAAACTACCATTTACAAACTACATTTATTACACATAACGACGGGACGGTATACCTACTTATATGTTTGATAATTTTATATTTCAAAGAACATGTATGATTGACAATTTTCGCGTTTCGATAACAATGCACATATCATACATATAAACGAATGAGAGCAGTAACAAACAATTACAGTCGCTCAGCAATACTTGGTCCTTAATTTACTCATCGAATACGATTCGATTCCCTTTTTCGATAACGTGAAAAATTTACTGTAGGCCTCTTTTGTAAGATGCGTTTATCAGTTCATTCAGATACCGTTGAGATTATATTGGAATTTTGAATTAGTTAATTAATGCCAACGGGACAGTATTGATTTCTAATTAGCGTTTAAAAAAGTAATTTATATGCAAATTAGGGGAATCTATTGGATTTTTAATTATTGTATTATGTGTTAAATGCGGCGTCTCAGATTTCTGATGAATATTCAGTTCGATGAGGAAATTATGTGTTAGATACGTTTGTTTTATTATTTGAAAGATAGGTTAACTGATTGGTTAACCCCCACTGCAAACTATTAAGTATAGATGCTATCATATATCTCAACTTTAGTTTGTGTTGTGAAACTATTCATAAAAAGGCAGTCACTTTTGGCGCGTACTTTTTACTAACATTTCCGGTAGTTTTGGGGATATTAAAGCTATCCATCAGTAACGAATTTCGGCTTTCTCTTACCAGGATATCAGGACAACCATCTGTTTGTTCACTGTTTTGTATCTACCATTAAACATACTTTGTATGCTAAAGCTAATTTTATCAGTTTTCAATAGCTTTGACAAGTAAACCATTGCCAAATTTATAAAATCAAAAAATAAAGTAAAGTATCTTCACGCCCATATCCCCGAAGAGGTAGGCAGAGGTACAACCAAGGCACCCACGACTAGGCGAAGATACTAAGTCCCACAATGTGATAGGAGGCAAGCCTATCGCCAACCGGGCACATTTCCAATCCCGACCAACATTTTTTTTATTAGAAAATTGGAAAAATCCAATTTTCTTTTTGTTGGCCGACCCGGGATTCGAACCCGGGACCTCATGCAGTCAAGTCCAACACCCGGACCGCTAGGCCACAGAGGCGATTAGAAGTAAATTTCTAAAATAAAAAGAAATTCCATTATATTTTGGAATATAAATCATAAAATTTCATCCTGATTGATATTCTGATTCTGTAATTATACTGATAAACAAAGCATTATTTTGTATTTTGTTTTCCATTTTATTTGCTCCAAAATTCTTACCTATATTGAATTATATTTCAAGTATTTACAGTCTAAAAAAATTTTTCTGTTGCTATAGGTAATGTAGTACATGTGGAAACAAATCAAAATATAATAATCAATATTATATACACATCTTCACGCCAAGTCCCGAGGTAGGCAGAAAGTATCGAGTGCAAAATCTCACAATCCTGGCAATGTTCAATATTGGTTGTATTATACCGAAAAAATATAAACACCAATAACTTAAAATGTAGGTATCTAGTATTCATATATAACTTTTGTAATAATGTTTCTAAGGTTAATTTAAAAAACGAACACTTCATACATTAACACAGGTATATCCTCCATCCCCAAACGTGCTTATATATCTATACTTAGAAATAACGGGTTTTATGTTTTGAGTAAATCGTATTTAGCAAATAAAATTAAGTTTCAGCCTCCTTTTGCTGCTGTCTTAAATAAAAAAGACATTAGTCAATGCCAAAACCAAACCTCTCGACCTAATATAACCTGTTTCCACTTATCATAAAAGTCTACCCCTAATTGATCCTAAACCAATAATAAGTTACCCATAATTAGGACTATTAGGCTGTCTGGGAATATTTCGGCAGGTCACACCTACTTATTGACTCAGTCTAAACAACGTAGGTGTCAACGCCAGATATTTGTCAGTTAGTTTGTTTAATTTCAAGTAGGGACCATGTATGAGGTGAGAGGTCGCGGTTACATCATGTGGACATAACGGTCTTAAGAGGTAGAAGTCTGTGACATACACGAATGAGTAATCAAATCTTTTTTTAGATTATTAAAAAATACAAAAGAAGGAGACCACGAATCTGCAGCCTTTAAAAAAAAGATTACATGAAGACTAACATTACAATTAATATGACCTACCTTTTTACGTGTGGAAATCCTCATGGATACCCGCTACTTTAGGGTGAAGTGTCGGGTTATATCGGACGGGCCCGGGCCAACACGGGGTAAGGAATTCCCTGTGTTGGCCCGGGCTCTTTACAGGATAGGCCATCTGCCTTCCTGCCAGGCAGCTCGTAAAAGGCAAGCATAGGCTTACCGTCACTAACACCGTGACATCTGACTAGGTGATAGAGTTGCGCAGCGACTCAAACGACCGCCATACCTAATCCTGCCGCCATAACTTTAGTGCTTGCCGTTGACTTGTTCTGGTTAGGAGAATAAGGTCGCCGGTAAACACACTTTCGCTCGAGACCTAACATCCCGGCCTCAGGTTGGCAACGCACCATTACCAGCTTTGGTGTTTCTAGGCAGTGTGAATTTCGAACCATCAGGATATATGTCTGCTTGTTTGCCTTCCAACTTAATTAAAACAATTAAAATCCTAAACTAACTACTACTAGAACTAAAATAACACGGCGTCCTATTCATCCCCCTCAACAGGGGGCTGCAGGACGTCTGAAGAGGTGCACAGAAATACGATGTACGCCAATTCGAGGTTCTAGTAGCAACAGACAACCCCGTACCTGTTGCGACCCCCTGTCGGGATGGACAAAACGCCAAGTCCAACTCTCATTTCCGCAGACCTCATAGCTGCCACCCAACGCAGACCGGACCGAACGGCCCACCACCCTTTGTCTGCTTCTCGTATCCCCTACATAACAGTGACAAGTACTGAGAAGCAGCCTCCCTGTTTCAATTGGTTTAGCCAGTGCCCTAGCTTGCACCCGGTTACTCAGCCCCCCCGCCATGACAAGGCCTGGAAAGGTCCAGGCCTTGCCATGTCTCAAAATGACTATCGGAAAACCTATTCCAAAGAACAGAGGTGTCAGCTCTGCAACCTCTTAAAAAATGATGCCTTGGTAGAATCACCAATATGATAAGAAACCGTATCTCCAAATTTGGCCACAATCTCAAAATGTACCAGGAGGTTGATCTGGTAAGGTCGCAGCCCTATTCACTGATCGCTTAACTGGGCCTCCCTCATGGTTCTCACTCGGCAAGGGCGATAGCATAAGGTGGCGTGAAGAATCGGGGAAACCCCCTACCAGGTTTCTAGAATAACCTTAGAAAACCTGATCTACCTAGCCACAAAAACGGAACGATGTAGCCCCGAAACCATTTCTCCGCGCGCAGTAAGATGCGCGAGAAGATAACAACTGTAATCATGGCAACATACCAAAAAAATCCGGCGAAAGAAACTAAGCGTTTTTGTCTTTTTTCAAAATTAATCATGATAGTATAAGCACAAAAAATACACATAATATTATTATTAAACATACTTATAATAAGTCAGTAAATCTTAATATAAAGTATTATAAAATTCAGACGAGATGGAAGCGACTATTTTTGATACTAGATGCCTATTCGTTCAGGCGTGATGCGAGATCATAGGAAATGGGGATACATTTTTATACGCAAATATAAGACCTTGTCCGCGGCTACATCCGCAAATCCAAGATATTTAGCTATCCCGTAGGCCGTAGGGAACCGGTTAGATATCGGGATAAAAGATTTCCACATACCTAGAAATACAACCCATCACTAGACGCTTTCTCATTGTAGGTGCTCAATGGGGAATGTAGTGCAAATAAATCGATTGTTCCCTTTTGACCACCACATTAAAATATTGAGTGGTGCTCAAACGGGAATATCATAGGTGCTTAAAGCATAGGTGCCCCAAAAATTGGTACTCAAATGGGAATACTCCAGACACAATAACATTGGTCCGTGACAATGTAAAAGAAAGACAAAAAATAGGCCTTTCATATTTTTTACCGACGCGAGAATGACTCTTACATGTTTTCATGTAGGTATATTAATCGTTTTCTCAGTGAGTTCTGAACCGATTTAAAAAATCGTATAGTATTCAAATGTGCGCATTTCCGAGGTAGTGCCGTTGTCACTAAGTCTGGATCTGAACTGGATCTCAGTAAAATCGAAGAAAATGCTCAATTTCGCGGTCGTATATGACAAGTATCGACATTGAAGTTGTTTTTTTGCAGTTTAACTGCGCCAGAATTGTTAAAACAGATATGCAATGTGCATGTGGAGGGATGTAGGTTCTCGGCGTGATCTAGGTTGATATTCTACGATCAAATTACTAGGGTTTTACCCGAGGGTGGAGTCAAGAGTCTCGTACATCTGCGTGTTTGTATGAAAAGAGTTATAATTGTAGAGGGAGCTAGGGAGGTCTACAAGGATCGTGACACTTGGCTCTCTGCCTATCTCGTAGGGGCTTGGCGTGAAGACACGCATTTACAACCATATTCAGGACAGTTACTTGGATGCATTTATTTTTTACTCTTGTTACTAACTGTCACTGTTCGTCACTTTTGTGTTGGGTCTTGTAGGGTAAGCAGTAGGTCAAGTTACTCACACAAGAGTCTTCACGACCCAGTCTCAGGTTGGCAATAATGAATGTTCCATTACTAGTTTTGGTGTCTATCACCAGGAAGTGTGTACGTTTGTTTGTCTTTTAATCTCTTACGTATTATTCTTGGGGACTGTTTCAATCTGGCGTATACTTTGTGATATTTTTTTCACCAACTAATCTTATATTTAAATGCGTTTAAGTGACATTTAGAAAAAAAAATTATCAACGCATAAGTGACATTTTTGTTAGGTGTTTGAAAATAATATAAAATGTTAGGCCCCTGAAATTTAAGGTTCAGGTGGTAGAGTATCGCAGCGACTCGCCCGGATTGGTACCACTGCTCTACATATTCCTGCCGCCATAACGTCAGTGCTTGCTATTGACCTGTTCCGGTCGGGATGTAATGTAGGCGGTAAACTTACTTTTGCTCGAGGCTTAATATCCCGGCCTCAGGTTGTCATCGCACCATTACCACCTTCGGTGTCTCTAGGCATCGTGATTTTTTAGCATCAGGAAATCCGTCGGCTTGTTTGCCATCCAACATCATAAAAAAACTATTTAATAATTAAAATATTTTTTTAACCCAGAAAAAATCGTGCTCTTCATATCATAAAAAAATATTTAAGCAGTTAAAATTATTTTTACCCAGAAAAAAAATCATGCTCTTCATAAGTTTCACACTGTCCTTAAATTTTTTTTTATGCTACGTGCTATGGATCATTAAAGTACGTTTTAAAAATTTTAATTTTGAAATAAAGTTGTGAGCTGTCAGATTGACATATCTCTTCGTGTCATTCGAAACGCAAGACAAAAGTAAGCGCATTTTGTGTTATAATTATGCATTAAATACGACTACATAACTCCTACTATTATAAATGCGAATGTAAGTTTATTTATTACAATTTTAGTCGTAAACAACTGAACCAATCATCACGAATTTTTGTACATATACAGTGGTTACGATTTACATGTCTTTTCTTGTGGAATATACGATACCAAAGACATTAGATTAATTAACCGCCTCGCTGGTGTTGGTGGATTGGAAATGTGTCCGTTTGGCGATAGGCTTGCCACCTATCACATTGGTGGACTTACGGCCAATGTTAATAATCAATCCTAATCCAAAACTTGCTTTCTAAGATTGATATTTTAATCCATTTTTATGTTATCGCTTGCCAATAACATAGCTGTGGACATGATTAATATGGCAATTAGACATAGGATTGGTCGGCGGATACGCAGCTATCTAGATTGATTGAAATCCATTTTTAGAGATACATTATTAACATTGGCCGTTAGTGTCTTCGGCTAGTCGTAGGTGCTTTAGTTGTACCTCTGCCTACCTCTTCGGGGATATGGGCGTGAAGATACTCTTTTTTTTTAGATTAATTTAAAGGCTAATGCTTGCGCGATTTAAAACCACACAGCGATTATCTCTTGACATTGAATCACAACTATTTTAATCTCGTTCAAACTTCGGTGGAAGTTGACATGATAACGTACATCATACATATTTTTTTAGTTTTATCGTTCTCTTATTTTTGAAGTTACAGAGTGGGGCACACATTTTACCAATTTGGAAGTGTCTGTTGCGCAAACTATTTAATTTAAAAAAATCGTGCTCTTAAATAAAAATGGTAGGAGAAACCTTAATATTACTTTTGAAAACTTATCCATTGACATGCTACACTTATCCTTAAGTTTTGATATGAATAAAAATGTTTGAGTTTTAGCTCAAACTAATTTTTAGCTAAACTAGTTTTAGTTTAGTGACGGACAGACATAACAAAACTAAAAGGATTCCATCTTTTAGTCTTTGGCTACGGAACCCTTAAAAATATTGAATTACATCTTTTTAGAAATAGATTTTAAAAACATGTGCACACCACAAGTTAGAATGTGTTGGAATGCCTAAATAATTTGATAACATCTTTTTAACACACATGTACCGCAAATAAATAATTTTAATTTAATTTCATATCCAATAATTATGATTCTGTGGTCTAGCGGTCCGGGTGTTGGACTTGACTGCATGAGGTCCTGGGTTCGAATTCCGGGTCGGCCAACAAAAAGAAAAATGGATTTTTCCAATTTTCTAATAAAAAAAAATGTTGGGCGGGTTTGGAAATGTGCCCGGTTGGCGATAGGCTTGCCACCTATCACATTTTGGGACTTAGTGTCTTCAGCTAGTCGTGGGTGCCTTGGTTGTACCTCAGCCTACCTCTACGGGGATATGGGCATGAAGATACTTTTTTAGTTTATTATATAATTCGCTTATCTATTCAAATCGGTATTTGGTTACATTCACAGTATTACGAAATCCTGACTTAGAAGAAAGAGAAGAGTCGCTTAGGAAGGTAACATCTAGCATGGATAAAACGAATTTTGGAAAATGGTGGATTCTTTTGATCTAACTGTCACTTAATTATGGAATCCTTAGGCGATACTTGGTGAAGACGGGCATTATTAGTGTAATTGGTGGTGGTACCCTGTTTGTACCTCTGCCTACTTCTTTGGCGATACGGGCGTATAGATACTTTTTATAAATTATGATATTCTTGATTAAAATATAGCTCATCTAAGTAGGAGTTCCTCTATTACCTGAGTTCAATGTTGCTACTCGTTAATTAGCAGTTCCTGCCCATAGTCACACATCTATCTAAATCTTCAGTAAAACTAATAAAATAATTATGTATTCTTAATATAAGAATGTCTAAATGTTCGTGGCAGCAACCGATTAAGGTGAATTTGATTGCCCCTCCATTAAGTCATTAGAATTAATTAGAACGTTTGTCTGTATATCACCGCTTCCTTCTTAGCGTGTATGTGGACGTTTCAAGCGAGAGATAACAAGTAAATAATTGTTCTCGTATTTTTATAGGAGAAAACTTTTCTCGGATAAATATGGACCTTGATTCGAGGCCTCAGTATTATCAAAGATAAAAAAATATTGACTTATCTCAGGTATTGTATATTCTATGTAGCATATTTTAAGCATATAAATTAAGGCTTTTTAGAGTAGGTTTAGACGCTGTAAAATGAAATGAAAATAATTTGTTTGTCGAAAATGTATGTTTATGTGTGTCACAAAAATATTTAAGTATATCAACATAGTATACATTTTGGTGTCTACAAATTTTAATTTTTATATACAGTCATATATATTTTAATTTTTTAAACAAATTATTTACATTTTCATTATTTATTAAGTACCAAAAGTTTTCAAAATTGCAATTAAATTTAATCATATCTACCGTAAACTACCACGTAGCTGGTTTCCTAACCAGCCAGGAGAAGAAACGGCGAAACAAACTCCTCGGCAACCAGGGCCTTGTACTACCACCGTTTCCAAACCTAGCCAGTCAGGAGAAAAAACGGCGAAGCAAACTCATCGGCAAGCAAGATATCTTATCTTTAATTATATTAATAACTGTAACGAAAATTTGACTATATAATGTATGTATGCTTTTTTCTGCAAGATAATCTTAGAGAATATGATATCTTTTAACTTTTTTATATTATTTTATTGAATCGTCACCTTGCTGAAATTCATTAAAACAGATTTAGGATAAGCCTTTATTCTGTTAATTCCACGGAACCCGTGTACTGTTGAAGCGAGAAGTCTTCCATATGATACAGACTGTGGCAAGCCTAACGAGCATTCCTACCGCCCATAACCACGACCAGACCACGAGTAAAGGCATAGGTCAGGAAACAATCCAAATTTTCACGTCCTCCGCACGTGATGCACTATTCTTGCCAATACAACTTCTGTGATCGTTTAAAGGATTTGCCAATACACGTAAGTAAGAGATACCTACATCTTTAGGATTCTGAACTCTCAGCCTGAGGTTGACAATGCACCTCTGCTACCTTTATTTGCAGGAAATCCAATCAAAAAGATTTTAAAACATCAGAAAAAATGATCTAACTTTTCCTTTTAGATGAGATTTTTATGCTAGCTAATATTCGGTTATATACTGGGTACACTCAGATAACGGGCATCACTATAGCATCCCCACGCTGGCTTGCATAGCGTATTTATGGAATCACTGTAGTTTTTTTTTATTCAAATGTCATACACGTGAACTGCCTATGTTTATTTTATTTTTATTTTTATGCCAGTAACAATTTATCGAATTTTAATTATATTTTCTTAGCGACTAGTTGTGAATAAATTATAAAAGTTGTTCGAGAGTTACATAGGTATACCTAAAGTGTACCGAAGTAACAAATAAATAAATATCCCTGGACAAGTTACACGAATTGAATCTAACCCCAATATAAACAAATTATATGCTTGTGATATGGGTGTTAGTCAACGATACTTAAATAGATACCAGAATAAATTTAATAAACACCCAGACCCGTAAATGCAGACATCTAAATGTTCATCACATAAATGCCTGCCCCCGTCGGGAATCGAACCCGAGCCTCGCGTTTGGTTGATGTAGTTCTTTAGTCGTGTACGTTAGCCACTCGACTAACGAGGCAAGGAACGACAGCGTGTAACGTTGCGACATTTTGACTTGCATTTTTACAATACGGTAGCGTAGATTAGCGACCGTTCCACGTTGACGACGTCGTGACGTGCTAATGTGGACAAGCCCTTAAATCGGTTTTAGTCGCCTCTGTGGTTTAGCAGACTGGTATTACACTTGACACCATGGAGTCCCACGTTCGATTCACGGGTCGGGCAACAAAAAATAAATTAACATTGATTTAAAGCCACTAAACTTTACTGGATTATTTGCTGGGTCAATCTAAAGATCTTCTAAAAATTCGTTTGAAATCGGTACTGCCGTTTCGGAGTTTATCCAGAACATACATACATGCTGTCTCTTTTATTTCTGAAGAAGCCGTATAAGTGAAACTAGTTAGGTGATTCAAAAATATACCTACTAGCTCTAACCAACTAGTTTCACGATTCTTACACCATAAATGACAAATGGAAGAAGAATAAAGAAAGTAGAAAGTCACCGTTAAGATCTAATAATGAAAATTGTGAATTATAAATGACAAAAGTTTTTTATCACTGATGTAATGGTTATAATTGAATAGTGCCATCAAATTTCTTTCACTAACAATTTCCTCCATAGCAGGATTTCTTATTACTTGGACACAGCTATGCCAATTGATACTCATTCAATATAACTTGTCTATGTTACTACCTAGTTTACATAACGTAACAATGCTTATTACTTTATTTCTTAAAAAATGAATAAACTTTGATAAATATATACATAAATAAATATCCCTGGACAAGTCACACAACTTAATCTAAAAGTAAACAAATTATATGCTTGTGTTATGGGTGTTAGTCAACGATTCTAATACATAGCAATACTTAAATAGATACCAGAATATATTTAATAAACACTCAGACTCGGAAATGAAGACATCTTGAAAATTGACCCCGTCGGGAATCGAACTCGAGTCTCACGGTTGGTCGATGTAGTTAGGTGTGTATGCTAGCCATTCGACCAATGAAGCGGTCCAAAGTAAGTTTAAGTAGGCCTGATCATGTATATAACCTATAGATACAAAAGTAACCCATTTCTTGGGAGAACTGTAGGGTTACTCTTGAATCTCGATATCATGCGAATTGGAAATTAGAATCGTATATGTCACTTTAGGTACTTTTGAACACAGTATAAAGAGATTATTAACATTTAGTTACAAATAAATTCAACGAATAAGATAAAATAATTTACAATTTACTATTAACTAAATGTCAATAATTCGCCAGAATTGTGTTCAGGAATGAAATGAAATGAAATGAAATGAAATGAAAATTATTTATTTGCGGAATATGTGTGTTAAAAAGTTGTTATAAAGATATTTAAGAATACAACATATTCTACCACATTGTGGTGTGCAAATATTTAGTCAATTTTAAGAAGTTACATTTAATTTTAATTTAAGTATGTTATATTTCTATAAAAATGTACATTTAAATCACAGCCAAAACATTTTATTTATTTATGAACATAAGTGTCATAATTTATAATAAATTAATTTAAAGGTAGATTAATTTTTAGTCCTATCTACCGTACACTACCAGGAGTACTAGTACTAGTACTACTAGGAGTACCTAAAATGACATATTCGATTCCAATTTCCAATAATCCATGAATCGAGCGTCGAGAGTAACCCTACTGGTGCCCGAAGTAGGTTCTAAAACATCCAGTAATACAGGTCACCAAAGCCCTACTTAGTGGTTTACATTAAGTTACATTTTTATTTGACCTAATTTTATTTCAAAATGAAAAAACAGTTAGTAGATAACAATAATTGTACTAAAAATATGTGTGCTGGATTTTTGTCTGAGTTATGTTTATGTAGGTATGTACTTACTGATTTTAAAATATTTGTGTATTAAGAACATTAAGAATGTTCTATGCATTATGTGAATAGATTTTTTTGTATTTTGATGATATAATGTTAATTATATGTAAACTAGCTGTCCCGGCGAACTTCGTTTCACCCGTTTAGTATGGTATTAGTATGAGTATAGTATTAGTATTAGTATGAGTCGCCTCTGTGGTCTAGCGGTCCGGGTGTTGGACTTGACTGCATGAGGTCCCGGGTTCGAATCCCGGGTCGGCTAACAAAAAAATAAAATGTTGGTCGGGATTGGAAATGTGCCTGGTTGGCGATAGGCTTGCCACCTATCACATTATGGGACTTAGTGTCTTCGGCTAGTCGTGAGCGCCTTGGTTGTACCTCTGCCAACCTCTTCTGGGATATGGGCGTGAAGATACTTTTGGTATTAGTATTATTTTTCCCATTTTCCCTGCAACTTTCCCGGTTTTTTTCTTCATAAGAACCTTCTCCTGATAATAACTAACATAATAATAAAATAATTAGCCAAATCGGTCCAGTCGTTCGGACTTAGAAAGTTATGCGCTTACCACACACACTTTGAGCGATTCATTTTTATATTATAGATCTATGTGTGTGTATAAAGGAGCTAGTGTATGTAAGTATAAAAACAACAAATGTTGACAATTTGACTCGTGTTTAAATTTATTGTCATTGCTTTTGGTGTTTCTTTATTGCTGTCCCTTATACATTTTAGCGACAGCTAATAAGCGTGTAGGTGTCCTTGGGATCTTAGAATATTTTTTCTGGTGTTGGTGTTCCTGATCCTCTGAGTAGAAAAAATCATCTGTCTCTCTGCCAGGTAGCTTGTAAGAAGCGAGCAAAGAGTAAATGTAAGTCATTACCAAGAAGATCTCTGTTGATAGAGCCTGTACAGAAGCTTAGGATCCACAACCTTATCTTTACCTGCCGCTGTAATAACTGTTATAATCCAACTGAAGGGTAGGGTAGCTGGCACTTGCACAATAGGCCTACCATCCCCGCCTCAGTACTGCGACGACGACGTACCTGTAATATCTATGGTGTTTATAGGCCACGGTTATATCTTACCATTAGGAGAACCATGTGTTTGTTCGCTGACAACTCACATAAAAACATAGCTATAGCATCTTCACACCCATATCCCCGAAAGGGTAGGCAGATGCACAACCAGGGCACCCACGGCTAGCCGAAAACACTAAGTCCCACAATAGTGATAGGTGGCAAGCCTATCGCCAACCGGGCACATTTCTAATCCCGAGCAACAGTTTCTTTTTATTAGAAAACTGGAAAAACTCAGTTTTCTTTTTGTTGTCCGACCCGGTATTCGGGACCTCATGCAGTCCAACAACTGAATCGTTAGACCACATAGCTATAGTGCTGATAAAAATTATTTTGGTGAAAAAAGCGGGCTCGAAATATAAATAAAAATTGGATTTATAAAAAAAATACGCTATGGGCTGCTTGTACGTTTCTAGATTTAATTTAATAATGAGTTAAACTGTTAAATATAAAACCCCTTACTAATGAAACTTACGCGCCCGTTGATCTGGTGTGTAACTTTATTTTTCGTTAGCAAAAGTGAAGTTACACACCACCTCAACGGGCGCGTAAGTTTTATTAATAGGGGGAAAGTGTCTTAACCCTAATAAGAAGTTGGCTTGGGCTGGATTTCAACGACGAATTTAAACGCGATTAACATGAAAAAACGTTTAGTCAATTGTCAAGAGCATCAATATCAATTTATTGTCAAAGCAATTTTGGTTATTGTAAATTATTAAGCTATTTGACGTGGTTAGTAGACTATCAGGGGATGAGGATAAGAATTTTGACAATTTTAAAAGAGTACTTAGAGTACTCGCTTTGCATAATTCTGTTCTTATTCCAACGTTACTGTATGGAAGCGAGAGTTGGGTATGTCAGAAAGAGCATGAAAGTAGGATAAATGCGGTCGAAATGAGAGCACTACAGAAAATCTGTGGTGTAACGCTCGCTGACCGCATTCGTAACAGTGAGATCCGAGAAAGGGTGGGATTGAAAGAAAGTGTTGGTGTTAAAATGCGAAAGGGCATGCTCCGCTGGTTCGGTCATGTGGAAAGAATGACAGAGGAAAGATTGACAAAGCAGTTATACAATGCGAATGTGGATGGATGTAGGTACCCGGGGAGACCAAGGCTGACATTTCACGATCAGATCAATCGGATATTATCCGAGGGTGGTGTCAAGAGTCTCCAAAACCGGCATGTTTGTATGAAAAGGGTTATGAATGTGAAGGAAGCAAGACAGGTTTGTCAGAATCGTGAGGTCTGGCACTCGACACTCTCTGCCTACCCCGTAAGGGACTTGGCGTGAAGATATGTATGTATGTATGTACTTAGAGTAGCTTGTGAGCAGGATCATAACCGATCATTGAGCTCGTGTACACTGTACTACTTAACCAAGTTCAGTGTAAAACTTTACTAAACTCGGTTTTCAATATGATTGGTACAATCAGCCCTAAGTTAACCCAGGATTCAGGAAGGAAGCAAGTGGGCCTAAGTGACTTAAATGCAAGTTTTTTAAAATTCAAATATAAGCAAATTGTAAGCTTGTAGATTAGCCCCTTACGATTATTAACAATCAAAGATTATCTTTTTTTAATTATTCTCGACAGAAAACGAGGGGTGTTATAAGTTTGACGTCTCCGTCTCTCTCTAGTTTCTATATATATGTCTGTCTGTCTGAGGGCTCGTGATTATATTGAAAGACAGCAAACAAGCATATGTCTCTCCTGATGGTAATAAATAACCGTGGCCTGTTGTGTCAGTCTACCAGCTACCCTACCCTCCTAACTGGAACATGACATTCTGTCGGCAGAAATAGGTAAGGCGGAGGATACCCACCCGGGCAAGATGTTGCACAGAGCTTTGCCATAATTCTATCTCCGCTTATATTGCATCGATTTCAATGAGGATAGATTTTAGCTTGGACCAATATCTTTTCATAATAGGAAAATCTGTCAAAATTCGTCCTGTAGTTTTCTAATCACGCTATGGCAAAATGTGGCTGGAGCTGGTCTGTTCTATACGGGCAACCGGAACAACACGGGAATTACTGCAAAAAAGCTAAATAACTTTGATAGAATAATTACATAAAACATGCTCACTACTGTAATGAGTTAAGGAGTTGACTTTTAGGACTATCGGATACTCTTCACCACAGTCTGCTTTATAGTTATGGAAGGAGGGGTGATAATCGCGTGCTTGGTGGTAATCGTGTTGGTGATTATGCCGGACTGAATCAGATTCTTTACATCGGCTAACTTCTATGTAGTCGGGGATTTAGTCACGTCTAAAGTACCGTTGGCACAAAAATGCTATTGTTATTTTTGACATGTTAGAAACATACTTAAAAAACAATTTATGGACATACTGCCTATTGTAAAAAGTATCCTAGCATTAATTCGTCGGTCATTTAAAAGAAGTTAAACAAGTTAACGATTTCTTGATGGTAAAACAACGTTCCGTCATCCGTAATCATCGTTGATCTTAATAGTGCGTTGGTAACTTGAGTTTAAGATCTTTGATCCCTTAGGGCTTTATCTCTCTATCCTCAGAACCGGAATATGATGATGGCAAACACTGATATGATACGATAAGAAAGCGACGAGTCGTCAAAGACTATCGCCTAGTCTGACTGACGGTATTAGTAGTATTAGTACAATGTTTCTTTAATCTGTATTTCTAAAATCTAAACTGGGATCTTTATTACTGTTACTGTGTATCTGTTTTTAATTTTTTGCTGCAATGTCTGAACCCAATTTAACGTTTTTGAAGGTAGAAGTAGACGAAAGATGAATAGAGAGAGACACAGTCTTCTTTTTATCCAAATATTCAATTGTAGGGCAAATATTAAAGATAAGGCATTTTTATGTTTCTCAAAAGAGTTGGCAAAAAATATACCCTCGAAGTTACAGATGATCATGGGTTTACGGTAACTCCCTCCCATCTTGTTTACTAATTCCTCGTTTACCAATGCATTTTTTTAAAAAGTATAAGAAAGTAGACCCTGGGTTCCTACGCCCACATGTGACGAACACTTGGGGTAAATCGTTAGAAGAGGATGATAATATTATGAGCAATTATTTTTGTGTTTGCTATCTGTACCGAAGCGTGTCGATTCTACTGTGGGAATGTCTGCTCGTGAATAGCCCGTGGCTTATGACAATTTGCATTTTTTTGCCGCCTGTACTCAATGATCGTTTACAGATGAGAACAAGTCAAAAGATTTTTTCTTTTTTATTGTTTTTTTTGTGAATGAAGGTAAATCAAAGGTCAATAACTGCAGAATTGTTTTATGTTTGTTTTTTGTTTGATAAACAGTAAAAGTGACGCGGACGTCACCTAATTTTTTAACGACTGATTTCGATTCGACTTTTTCTAAGCGAGAGGTCAGCGACCAAGCATACGACTGTCCTGATGTTAAGTCCTGAGATACCCGTGCCCTATAGACACAGCAGATGTTACAGGTGGGTCGCTGTCCTCTGTTTTGTTTGAAAACTCACGTAATTATCTCGACACAAAAAACCTATACCATTATATCGCCCCGTTAAGTTATAGGACAAACTCACATTTGCACATGTATTGATTAAATATGTTATTGTTAAATTGTTTTTTTACTTAGTGAATGAAATTGTTTTGCTGTTTATTATTTTGGTGATATAAATAAATTATTTTTGTAATTTAATTAGTTATAAAAATTATTTACTGGTGCTGACTTTTTATTTTAAAATAACTGCTTAGCAGTTTCATGCTGCTTTACTAATGTTGACATATACGCTGTCATCTATGATTTACACCACACGCCTGCGGACTGCCAGATTACGGTTCAAACTCGTAGCTTTTCTTTTGTTGATATTTGATCATAGCGCAGTACATTCACTAATTGCCAACATTGCGTTTACTTTGGTCAATCTCGTATAACTGTATGTGGTATATTGTTTTCCTAATTGTAATATTACATTGGTTTGTTATTATTCTTTCAGCAAAGCTTTGACGCTATCTTATTGCTACCATTACCATGACAGTAATAACTACTTTTGTTTGTTTTGGTTTGTAAACAAAAAAACAAATTTCCTGATGTGAAAGATGCATCGCCTATAGTCACCAAAGTTGGAAATGGTGCGTAGTCAACTAATGGCTGAGCTGATAAGTCTCTTGCTTTCATCGGTAACTCTACCCTCAATACTTAGACATTGCATGGACGAGTACTGACGTAACGGAATTCGAAACCCGGTGAGTCAGCTCAAAACTACCACCTAGTAGCGGTCACGGTGAAAATAATAAAAATCGAACCTTTCTTAGCTGTGGTAGGTATTTGGGCGTTTATTTCCCAAAAGCCTGGGAAAATGCGGGGTAAATAACTATCATGATTATATTTCTCCCTTTAATTCCACCTTAACTACTAAAGACTTAAAATCTTAAGTCTTTCCCTAACAACGCCCTCATAAATCTCCACTCAAAAATACATATACCCGTTATTACTCATCAGGTATCTGGTTATTAAGATTTCCGTTAACTCGCCTCAGGGTCTCTTTAGTACTGTTCACGTCAAACAATCAATAACTTGTGATTTAGGTACATATTCTGAACGGTACCAAAACTTACATTGAATAGTATCTGTTGTGGCGAACTTCGTTTCCCCCGTTCAGTATGGGAAATAATAAAGTGTTAGTTTTCCCATTTTTCCTGCAACTTTCCCGGTTTTCCTCTTCATAAGAACCTCCTCCTGATGAATATCCCAATAGGTCCAGTCGTTCGGCAGCTATACCCTTACCAACACATTTAGAAATTCGTTTTTATATTGTAGATTAAACATTAAACAAAATCTAGAAACCAGCAACCCTCATTTGGCACGTACTAGTAACCAATTAAGGGTTGCTTGTGCGATCTTGGGCTAAATATTTAGCTCTGGGTACACTGCGAACATAGGGTTGAATCTAATTGTAATTCGACAATTTAACCCAGTAACGTGCAAATGCCCCTTAGCATTTTAATATCTTATTTAGACTACTAGGCTACTTCTCCGTTTTGGTCCGGGTTGCTTTGGAGAAGAGACCATCTGCCTTCCTGCCAGGCAGCTCGTACAAGGCGAGCGCATAGGCTTACCGTCACTAGCAAGCAACTTGCCGTTGAGTTGTTCGGTTCGGAGGGTTAGGTAGCCGGTAAACTTACTTTTGCTGGAGGCCTTACATCACGGCTTCAGGTTGGCAGCGCACCTTTAGCAACTTTGGTGTCTCTAAGCTGTGTGAATTTCTTACCATCAGGAAATCCGTCTGCTTGTTTGCCTTCCAATATCATTAAAAAAACTCGTTGAACATCGGTCACTTCGCACTTAATGCTGACTACCTTTCTAGGGGGATTTGGCGTTAATATATGTATGTAGATGTAGGATAGTCTGAGCGGTTTCTCTGTGATTTTTAAACTATAAACTTATGACTTGAAAAAATACGGGATAATTTGATAAATTAAATGGTACTACGCGTTAATGATTGCAGTGCAATTTACATTTTGACTTTTAACCCTTTTTTATAGAAATCCTCTAAGTGAGCGGGTTAAAAAGTAGCTCATAACCTTCTGCTAATCCAGAAGTACAAATTAAATTTTATTAGGATAGGTTCAATAAATTCGGTATTTGTCATCGTTTATTCATCTATTTGTTTTAAATTTTCAATGTAGAGATTACATTCTTCTACAGTATCATTATAAGTATTAATATACTCAAAAATAAAACCGAAGCATAATTTGCCAATAAATTATATATTTGTCAAATTTGTAGTCAAGCGGGACTTGATTTCTCGAGGTCCCAGGTCGGACTATCTACATAAAGAAAATATGTGTTTTCGATTTGCTAATAAAAATAATATCCGTTTTTTTTTTTTTTGGAATGACTAATGTGTTGTCAACCTCGCGGTTTTTACAACTTCACCGGGCTTTGTGGGCCGAGCAGAGTGCTCAGCCCGAGACATCATTATTTAGATGGATTGGACTGTTCCCTACAACGCCAGCAACAAGGGCTGTCTCCCGGGAGACCGTACCTCGACTTGGTGCTGCGTTCTGGTTACTGGGTGGACTAGGTGGATGAATAGTGGCGGCTCGTCGCTCGGCGTTAGGCGCCGGGCGCAAGAGAGGTCTTCGTCGCCTAGACCGGCGGCGACGGTGTAGTGTAGTGTCTTGTGAATTTGTGTTCCGGTTGGGATTAGGAGGGAGGCTCGCGTTTGCCGCGGTTATTGGATCCGATGGATCCGATAACACGTGACGGGGTCTCCTAAGTTTGGTGGGCGCGTTTGCGGCCGGCGTGTAGTCACACGCGGGTGCTAATACCGGGTTGGGAATAATATCCGGTATTGGATATAAAGTACGGTTGGCGGTAGGGTTGCCACCTTTCACATTATGGGACTTGGTGTCTTTGGCTAGTTGTTGCTTCGGCAAGTCGTGAGTGCCTTGGTTTTGCCTTTGCCTACCTCTTCGGGGATATGGACATGAAGATATTTTTATTCAAAGAAGCAGATGATAAGTTAATTGATAAATACATTTATAATCTATAATCTCAGAATGCAGGTGGCAACCCTAAGTAGAGAAAGCATGAATCTTCGTGAGAAAAGCCCGTTGGCGACATTAGCCGCGGTTTGTTCTTACATTTTTTTTGTTAATTTCTAATGCAATCACGATCCCATCCGGGTCGGGGTCAGAGTGCGATATACATACTCATAAATAGGTTTGATTCTTTAGAAAGTATTGTAATAGCTGTTTTTGTTATGTTTAAATGGATGCTTTTGGCAACTCTATACTTACATTACACAAATGTAAGATATTGACCACCTGCCTTAACACAAAAAAAATGTAGACGCCTGTTTAACTAAACACTGCCAAAAATTAATATCCAACCAATAACATGCGACACTTGGATGACGTAGCAGTATGTTATTGGTTGAGAATCCTTTTTGAGGCAGTGTTTAGTAAAACGTTGAAGTGACGTTGATTGATGATACATAAACATTGAAATACTTAAATAGATACTGGTATAAATCGACTAAGAAATACATTCCAACATCGACGTTCATTATTTAAAAGTCTGCCCACGTCTGGAATCGAACCCAAGCCTTGCGGTACACCGGTGACTTTAATGCGCTAACGCTAACCTCTCAACCAATGAGGCTCAAGCGAGACAATCATATACAAATATCAGAATAAATTTAATAAACAGTCAGATATGTAGATAAATATGCATGTTGTTCACAATATTGCTAGCTCCGTAGTCTGTCTCCTTAGCAACGAAATGAACTGTAATTTTTATTTTATTTTAAACGAATATAGATATAACAAATTTAATCAGTTCGTTGTTCCTTAATTTACCAAAATACTTTATACCGTCGCGTCAACGGTAATCTTGGAGGAATTCCAGCGCTGCAGCCTGAGGCTGGTTCACACGGCGCACGCCAGCTGACCATATCTTGCCTGGGAATCAGTCTTTTAGTTTATGGGATTTTAATACCAATACCTTCACGCGACACCCTCGTTACGTTCAGAACTTTCAAGCAATTTTTAAAAATGCCAATAGTTAATGCACTTTTAACGTAGCTGACATATTTATTTGTTCGTTTCGGTATTTTAGTTATTGTCTGATGATATCTATGGCATTTACTTGAACTTTATTGTTATTTCAAATTATCTTAATCTGTGTTAATAAAGCTTACACGCTTTTTGTTTTTTTTTTAATTACTGCGGATCAGACTGGCTATATTTTGTCACACTCATTAGTGTTTTCATTGAAAGACGACAGTTTCGGAGACTTTAAACCAGATCTTGCAGACTTACCCAGTTTCCTTCACAACACGTCCAGCGGGGCGGTTTTTATAGGATAACTGTTAATTTGATAAAAAAAACCTGCGAATTATGGGCAATAATACGTGGTCTCCCACAGAACTAACAGATTAGCATTGCCCTTGTCGAACAATGTTGGAGGTGCGACTACGTGATGAGAAACTATTACATGTTTATTATGATATCGATGTTGTTTATAATGTAGAAAGATAATCAAGCATTTTCTGGAAGTAAGAAACGCACGATAAATATATACAGCCATAATAAACAGCGATATTTTTATTCGTAATTAATAGCCTCTGTGTTCTAGCGGTCCAGGTGCTGGTATTGACTACATGAGGTCCCGGGTTCGATCTCGGGTCGGACTACAGAAAGAAAATGTGGTTTTCTAATTTTCTAATAATAATAACATTGACCGGGATTGGACATGTGCCCGGTTGGCGATAGAGGTTTGCCACCTATCACATTGTGGGACTTAGTGTTTTCGGTTAGTCGTGGGTGCCCTGGTTGTGCCTCTGCCTACCTATTCGGGGATATATATGCTTTTTTTATTAGTAAGTAGTACAAACTTTCTAAATTTAAACATGACAAAGTTAACCATTGATATTACTACAGAGAAGGTAAGGCGGTAGCACTAATCTGAGCAAGTTAAATGCTGAACATCAGTCGGAATAGTGGTAGGTTTATAACGTTTTTTTTAAACTAACTTAGTGTTTATAAAGTTTTGATGTAAAATACTGTTCATTGTTCTATATTATTATTATCTTTTTCTTTAGTAAAAAAATTGGCAACCCTGTTTCCATGTATTGTTTACGTCTTGTATGCACATCCCCGTGTTGGTCTGGGACCGCTGAGTAGTATAGGTAGCTCTCTGCCAGGCAGCTCATAAGGCCTCAAACTGGATCTCAGCGATTTGCAGGGCGGCGGGCGCAGCGAACTATGCCCGAACTCGATGACAGCGGCCAGATCGCTCGTGTCGCAGCGACGAAGTGTTGTGTTTAATGTGAGCACGGTGTCGATACGGCGAGGGCAGCAACATCTTTTGAACCGAGTGCTTTTGATTCGTATAATTTATTACAATACCCCAACAAGTTGCACGATGATACAGGAATGGGTGGAGAGACTTTTGATTAATATATTTTATTGTAGGAACTATACAATCCAATTTAGAACCTACCTACACATATTATAATTTATTTCTATTATTCAAATGTTTGGTATTCCAAATTGGTGATCTAACAAAAATTTCACTAATTATTCTGTCCGGTAAAATGCTGCGATGTACGCAAATTTATCGACAAATATTAAATACAAAGGGGAACAGCACTACGTTGACTCAATCGCAGGGAGACCGCTTGACGGTCGCACGTCGCTCGGGCACCGATGCCCGCTCCGCTGCCGCTCCGCTGACATCCATTTCACTTCTATAAGAGTCTATGTGTCAGATCGCGCCGCTGTCGCCGCCGCCCCGCAAATAGCTGAGATCCAGTTTGTGGCCTAAAAGGCGAGCACTGGTTAAAATATAGATAATCACTAACATGTTTGTATAAAAACAATATTTAATATTAGGGGCCATCCATAAATAACTTTTCAACCCCTCCCCCCTTGTCACAGGTTGTCACATTTTTAGAACCCCGTCCCCCCTAATATGATGTCACACATTTTACAAACTTATGCATGTATCTAAAAATAATCAAAAGAAAACACTTATTTTCATTCTTTTACTTATTTTTATTAAATAATCTTCAATAAATTAAATAAATGTTTAACAAATGTCTGCGCCCCACGTAAAATTAACATTTTTTTTACACGATCCACACTGCTCCTGGCCCAAATAGGTATTTGCCATGAATTAGCCAAAAGTCGGATAGGGCTGATTTAAACCCTTACCATTCAAAGCTCGTAAATTTTAGTGTCTCACAGTTTGCATTACAACATGGCTCTAGAAATCAAATGTTGTTACGGAAGAGATAATCTTATAGCGAGAGTGCGAAATTATTAATAAATATAGATTAAGAATTATGTGTTCAAAGTTTTTTGTTCACATATAAATTTCATGTTCTAGTATTTTATAATGTGACGTCACAAGACTTTCGATCCCCCCTGCCCCTTGTCACATAATGTCACAATAAGATGATACCCCCCATTAATGTGTGACGTAGTTTATGGATGGCCCCTTATCCCACATGTGGAGGAAGCCAGAAAGGTCTGTAAGGATTGTGAAATTTTCATTCAATGTTCTCCGCCTCCCCATGAGGGACTTGGCATGAAGATACGCACGTTTGTAATCTCTAACAAGACTACTGGTGGTAGAGTGCTTTGCAGCAACTTTCCTTCCTTTCCCTGGTGGACATCCACCACTTATTTCTGCCGTTATAATTAGGTACTCTGTCATGTTCCGGCTAGAAGGGTAGGGTGGAAAGTGGCCCTGCGCAATAGCCAGTATAAAATATAGTGTCTTTAGGCCATGGTTATCTCTTATAATCAGGAGAGGCGCGTGCTAGGTCGCTGATTTCTCACATAAAAAATATATTTTGTGTAGGTAAGACGGGATTCCAGTCGTTGCCTTTGTTGGAGACCACGATCCTTTGATCCGCTGAGCTAGCGATGTATCAAAAGGCCATCTAACTCCATGTCAAAAATATTCATTGTAAAGAACTCCACACTATACTTTTCTAATTGCTGTATAATCCAAAGTAATGACCCCCTAACACTGGTAGCGGAAACACAAATCACGTTAGATCTATTATCGTGAATTATCGATCGTAAATCGGTAGTTAAACATCGATTACGTCACTTGGATCTTAGCGAACAACGGTTAAGGAATACTAGTTGTTATCTGCGGGTATGCCATTATGACCAGAAGAGTAATCTTTTGGAGTTTTGGGGCCATCGAGAGAAAAGACGGTAGAAGTTTTTTCATAATTATTGAATTTCGTATTTATATTGTTTGAAATTAGTAAATTTTGGTGGCATTTTGTACAATTTTGTTCAGTGAAAGTGCAAAAATGAAATTATCATGAAGAAATTAGCATATCGTGTTTTTCGTTGATGCCGCTAAATCTCACTACATGAGCTTGAGTGATGAGGCAACCGCTTTACTCAAGACCCTGACATGACTTATTGAAGACTTATGACTAATTATTTATCCCGACTTTGGTAGATTTGATGCAAATTTTTACTTGACTAATGGCAAAATACTGACGTGAATGCCAAAATCTAAAGAAAGTAAGAGTAATCTTTAATAATTTGTAATTTTCTTGGACAGGCTAAGGGTCTTTGGGCCATACTGCCACATCTTCCGTAATAACAAAACTCTTTTTTTTTTATTTTCTGGTTATTTATTTTGTATTCACTTCTTGAGATTCTTATAATAAAGTCAAAAGTCGTGACAAAATGTCATGTCAGGGTCTTGAGTAAAGTGGCCTCCTTACTCGAACTCAATTAGTGAGATTTGGCGGCAATAAGGAAATACACGAAACACTAATTCTTAACAAATATTTTACTTATGCACTTTAACCACTTAAATTAACTAATTTAACTCATATTATACACGAAGTTCAATTACTACGAGAAAAGGCGTTGGCTTCTTTACTCCAGCTCATTTAGTGAAATTTGGCGGCAACGTGAAAATACACGATTCAGTAATTTTTTCATAAACATATACTTCACTAATTGTAAGGTGTACAATTAGTAAAGTCTGAACAAAATTGAACAAAATGCTAAATTGGATAATTTTATTAAATATATACCAAAATTCCATCTCAGTCCATTATTTTTTATGATAGCTATGATAGCGTCAAAATTCCAACCGCAAAGTAAGTTTTATGAAATATCTAAATCTATCCTCTTGACCATGGCGCTGAGTTGAAAATTGTGTCTTTTTATGTGATAAAATCGAAAACAAGCACATAAGCACCTGATAGTACTAAGAGACAATCGTTGCGTCCTATTGCTGTGCAAGTTACGAAAAAAAATATTTTGTGCATTTTAAATTTTAATAATTTTTTTTTGTGTCAGATCAAGATATAGATTCGACAACAGTAGAAATGTTTGAGGAAAACTGTTACGTTTAAAAACGTTTTTAATCATGACATGTAAATATTAAAGATAGCTACATCGCTTTAAATGCGCATACAATATGTGAAGAATTACCTACTGCAATTTCTACAGTATAATGATGTTTCGGTCGGTTAGAGGGCAGGGTAGACTGCCGAGGGTAGACATAGGGCAATTACCCCAGACACGAGATAGCCTGCCCTACAATATCTAGGTATCTATAGGTCACGGTTCTTTCTTACAATCCGGACAGTAGTGTGATTGTTCACTTTCTTAAACATAAAAAAAACATATTAGTAGTGTTGTTATTTTATAAGTATTCTTTGGACTACGATGTACTCGTATAAAATAAATCAAAATCTATAAAGTGTTTTTTGTATGGCTGAAGGACAAGTTCAAATCTATAAACCATTTTCAATTAGGGTTAAAGTAAAAAATGCGTGGTCTAATGTGCCATTTAAGTGTCAGGCAGATTTATTTTTTTAATATTAAATCAATAATAATAAATATTCAAAATCTGTATTAATAATAATTAAACTAAATGTTTTTTAGAACCCCCGAAAATACTTATCCGTTGTGTAGCTAAAAACCATTTTGATCTTGTCAGCTTTAAAGTACAAAATCCCCATTGAAATCGGTCCATTTGTGCCACATATGATGCCACATACAGAAAGTCACAAACATATCTAGGCACTTATGACCCTACAGATACGGAATTATGGTTACATGTAATAAGGAGTTAAAAGTTTTTTTTTTTTTTTTCGTAATGACTACTGTTGTGTACGTCTATTGACTTTAACAACGTCACCGGGCTAGTGGGCGAGCAGAGTGCTCAGCCAGAGACCGTTAAAAGTATAAGAAATTTTAGCAAACAATGTTAGTAAAAATTATGAGACAGGCTGGTAATAATTGTAAAAATACAAATACGAGTATGTTTTGTAATTTATTATTAGTCGTTTCAAAACATTTCGAAAACTCTCAACTGCAAATTACTCAAGTTGCTTTTCAAATTAGATTGGATATTCAGATGTCATACCTATCATAATTATTAAAATATCAATGTGTCATGCCTAAGGCTACTAAGACGAAAAAAAGAAACGGCTACCATCCAATTATATTAAGCCCTGATTGCTCAGAATTAGAGGTGACGTGAGAGGTCAACGATATTGGTCAGGAAACACTTATTACGAAGGTATTCAGTAATTTGGTAGCATTTGCCACACGCGAGTTCGGATTTGAGCGAATTTTTAAATGCGGAATGCTGACGATCGGTAGCCACGTGAGAAAAGATTAATGGGAAGGTTGAAGCTAAGAAATAAAATGTTTCATGCTTTGAATGTAAATGTGAAAAAAAATTAAGAAGCAACACAAATATGAACAGGTAGTGTGATGATTGAAGTATGATAATGGTACTTAATATTGAATGGTACGTATCATGATAAGTTAAAGATAGTAACGGTAACTACGAGTATGCAGGCGTGTAATATGTCTCTCAATTTTATGTAGCTTTAATTAAATTCACCACCCACCTGTTTATGATAATGAATGCTTAAAACACCAAGTGACAATTTTGGTGTAGATACAATGTTTACCTAGGTACTTAGTAAAATCAGATTAATTTTACATACACACATATCCTAACGACAAGGCTCTGGCGGAGATTGCAGACAGTAGGCAGTAACAAGTGCAAGTGTCATGATCCTTGCATTTCTACAAATTCGATTTTCTTAATATAAAGTGCGTCTAGCACCGTGCCTCAAATTTATTGGAACGAAGTTCCTTCCAGCAGGCTTGGAGGAGATAGGGATTTTGCTGCGCGACAGAAGTGCAAAAATTGTGATAGTAAAAACCGTAAAAAAGTGGGTCGAATAAAACCGTTAAATGAGACGTGCGCAGTCGCGACTGTCGTATACACAAGCGAGTATTGTATAATACCTTCATTCCACCCCGCCAATGCATAATACTCATGAATTATGTTGATTCTACATTAGTCGAAGGAACTTCGTTCCTACCTGGTGTCCCACGACACCACATTTTTTTTACTATCCCACTATTATGTTTCAATTTACATATTTCCCTACACACACTCTCCGTTCTTCGAACCCGCGGAGTATCTTCCATCCCTGCCAAAAGCACTCGTTAGAACACTACGTCGTCTACTAAAACTCATCCAGTTTTTGCTAAGTCACTTTCAAAAACTGTTACTAAATTAAATCCAAATAAAATTAATCAGTTTGTAATTTCCCGCCAAAAAAATGGTTACGTATTATGGCGTGACAAATCAGGCAAAATAGTGCGTTATGAATGAATTGGACTTACCGGAAGCCAAAACCCCCAAATATATCCAGCTCCAAACAACACACACCACTAAACTGTTTTGTTAGTACCAACAATTCACACGCTACTAAAAACTCAACTGACGTGTCGCTTCGTAACCGAAGCATCATCAAGAGAATTCGACTGCACTCTTCTAAGATCGAGCAGTCGTCTGTTGAAATGTTTATGGCGAGATATTGTAAATTAAATAATTTTTTTTGGATTTAAGTATGGATTTCCGCAAAGTTACGCCTTCTTTTCTTAATATTGTCTTTAAATTATTATTTTTGTTAGATAAACATTGTTTAACTTTATTTTAATTCGGATTAGGTCTATCTCTATGTCATTTCGGATTAATTTTAATATTGCTCGGAGATTTTGTATTTTTTTTATAGTAAAATCAAAAAGCAGCAGATTGCCATAACAGTTAGAAATATATTAGATATCTAGGATTATTATTTTGAATATGATCTTGTTATTAAAATTACTAGAATATTCAACTACTAGGATGGAACTGCTGATGATAGTAGAAGCTGCAGTGATAGGTCTGGATTGGCAGCACAGCGTTACCTTTTCCTGTCACTAAAATAAGTATAATATGAGCTCTTGTTCCAATTTCAAGTAAAATAAACTACAAACTTTGTTACACAAAATATTAAATATTCCAGAATGGTAAAGTAGGGTTTAGTAACGGCTTAGCAATACCAGCGCTCTGGGCGAAATGATATTCAAATTTGAACAAAAAAAAAAGAGACAAGTGATATAATAAAAATAATAGTAATAAAGTTCACCTAAATTTTAGTTTACTAGTACAATTTTATAAATAGGTACCCCTCGTTAGGCAGTCCTACTGACGCCCGGAGCAGTCGCCCTACTGCGCCCTACCCTACCATATATAACTAAATAACGACGCTTCTGGTAAGTTCTTTCTTTTGCTAAGGTGCATTTATTATCAATAAGCTGATTGCTTTCCAATACATTAAAAACATAAAAGAATTAGTTACGAGTGTGTACATAGCAGTGTCTTATTTAATACAATGATGTGTTTATTTTGGGTCAATCACAACGGCAACCGTCTGAAAGTAAGCGGTACAATGGGTGGGTCATATCGTGATACACGTATATCTTACACTTCGATGATTACCGCTCTAAATATATTGTTACTGTTTTCTTTAAATTCACGATTTTCATAATAATCATTGAGAGATACCAAACATGTTATTAAATTTTGCTTTGGAAAATTTAAGAACAATTTATGAACATGTATTTATTTATTTTCTACAACAGGTATACGCATAAATAAGAGTAATTACTTTTGTAAGAGAACCGGTGTCAGAGAAGGTTCTAAAGGATCACATAGGTATTCTTACAGTTTACTAGTTACTTCGCGCTTTGTTTCGTGCTAAGTACCTACCTATCTACATTTAGATTTAGCTTAAAACCTACTTATATGACAAAACTCAAGATAAGTGTTACGTAAAGTGTTATGTGATATATTTTACAGTTTTTTTAATTAATGCATTGCATTCTACGCAACAGCATACATTTGTCAAGCCTTTTTGTAGGGGAATACGATTATTCTTAACATTTTTAATTATTTTTATCCTGAGTATTCCGCATTAACAATTAAAAATGTTAATAACACGCGACAATTTTAGTTTGAAACTATCATTCTTTTACATTTTTTAAAGTTATGCTGTTTTGAGATTAATGATAAAATCTACCTTGCAATCATCATTGGTGACCTTCACTAGACCGTAGGTCAGTTTTTAAATCAGCTAGTTCATAAAAACTTTATTTTTCAACCTCAAACTTAAATTTTGTATCTATGTTACATTTCAAAAATGGATAGTCATACCTATATTGTATACCTATGTAACATTATGATTAAACCATATTCTTGCCGCTGTGTTCAACGTCGCTGTGTCCTAGTAAAGCAGGTAAGATGGGATAAGTTTATAAGGCAAACTTATTACGCAATAGGTTCCCAGAGTAAAAAAATATTGACAAACCCTTGACGAGAAACATTGGGAGATCTCGAGAGTTTCTTAATTGTCTTACTTTTTAAAGGAAATGTAGAACTTTAAATATCAAGCCAGAGGCTATAAAACTGTGCAAAGTAATGAAAATGTTGTACGATAATATTTGCTTACTTAGAAAAAAATACAAAAAATAAATCACTTTTGGGTCATAAAAGCGCCCCATTTGCAATAATATGCTAAGTTCATTTACCTCTAATCTAACAATAACGATACAAAAGGGCACCGCTGTCAAAACAGGGTTATATTCACGGCTCAAGCTTCTAACTTTTTTCGACCTTCGCAGGTGCAAAATGTATGAAAAAACTTTTATGATGGCGCTTCGATTCGTTTTACTCAGAACCATCGAAGTGTGACTGACTGGCCATTAATTTTCGCAGGCGCCTTTTAGACCATCAAAAAGATTTTATTGTTCGATTTTCAAAAGGATTTCAAACGAAGTTAAAACTTTCGCTG
>NJDC01000511.1:125601-139264 GCA_002245475.1 Calephelis virginiensis | reverse complement strand
GAGTCGCTGCTAAGGTCTACCACCTAGTCAGATGTCATGGTGCTAGTGACGGTGAGCCTATGCTCGCCTTTTACGAGCTGCCTGGCCAGAAAGGCAGATGATCTATTCTACAAAGGTCTAATTATAGATGGAAACTTTAACACTTGTTTATGTTTAAAAAAAAATAAGAATACAGCAACTTTTATGAGATATGATAAGATATTTACGCCTATCATATCTTTAACGTTTAAAAAACTGACACTGTTTCATGTCTTTTATGCTTCAATATTAAATAATAAAGTGATGAATATTACATTACAGAATTCTGAATTATAAGCATTACCTTACATATTTTCTGATGTCAGATACTGATAACTTTCATAAGGCTTATAAAATTCTAGTAGGTATGGGTGATGGTATTATAGATATCTGTTAAAATACAACTTAACGATAAATTCGGCAACAAGTTTTTAGGGGTCCGAATATAAAAATTATTTTCAAATGGCTCAATCAGACGTAAGATGCATGCAGAAACCCCGTGAACAAGCTCTTTATTAAAATGCTAGATATTGCCCTTGATTATTCCTGCGTATTGAAGATATTTAGCTCTCCCATACGCTCCCATGTACTTATCGGGATAAAAACTAATCTATGTCACTCTCCCGTCTCCTGACTATCTCTAATCATACAAAATATAATACAACGTCATTCCATTGTGGCGGGCAAGAAAGACAAAGAGACACGCACACACACACTGTCATATAAAATACTAAAACTTTAATATTATGAATTATCTTTTATTAGGTACTTGAACCGCTTTTTTAATAATTTTAAGTATCTTCAGGCCCATATCCCCGAAGAGGTGGGCAGAGGCACAACCAGGGCACCCACGACTAGCCGAAGACATTAAGTCCCACAATGTGATAGGTGGCAAGTCTATCGCCAACCGGGCACACATCCAATCCCGAGCAACATATTTTTTTCATAAGAAAATTGGAAAAACCAAATTCTCTTTTTCCTACCGCCAACCGGGCCATCCCAGGCAATTTTTTTTATCATAAAATTGGAAAAACCACATTTTCTTTTTTGTTGCCCGACCTGGGAATCGAACCCGGAACCACATGCAGTCAAGTCCAACACCTGGACCGCTAGACCATAGAGGACCGCTAGACCGTCTCCGACTATTTCACTAGATAAGTACACCATCGCCATTTATTTTTTTTCTAAAGATAACTAAACTAAATTATATCGATATCCCAGTTTGCAGTTAGTAACAAGAATAATCCAAACCGTTATTTTCTAACAACTCTCCTGTTATTTTTTTTTAAAAAACAAATAAACATCAGCTGTGATATTTAAAAGTGCCAGCTTGGCCATTTATTAATTTTTTTAACTGATTCACATCTATTTCGTCATTTTGCTTAAAATTTTACTGTTTAATTAAAGTAGATACCCAGTCATAGTTCAAATACTTCGACAGAGGACGAAAAATAATCATAGCATCACTCAATCCTGGGCTATCCAGGATATCGGGTAAACTATTTAGTTTCACCCATTCAAATACTGTACTGTACTGTAGTGTAGTGTATAAAAAAACCCACTTACATAATTACAATATTATTACGGAACCTAAATCGTTTAAGAAAATATTCACTTCATTAATTCTTTAATTAATACGCCGTCTGAAGTTTATTCAAATTATAAAAGCATGAATCTGAATCGCCAGTGATATCTGAGACAACATCTGGCGGTATGTATTTATTTTTGTTGGACGGTGGTTGGCTAATTTGAGATGGACTTTGTGCGCTTACTGTCAAGATTATGGCTACAGGATTTAAAATTTCGGCTTTAATAATTGTAGCCCTAAGCATCCGCTAACGGAAAATGTTATTTGTCTTTTATTATGATATTGGAAAGCAATCAAGCAGAAGAATTTCCTAATGGTAAGAATTTCACGACGCCTAGAGACACCAAAGGTGGTAATGGGGCGTTGCCAACCTGATATTAGGCCGCAAGCCTAAGTTTACCGGCTACCTTATCCTCCCAACTGTAACACGTGAATGGCCAGCACTGACATTATGGCAGCAGGAATCGGTAAGGCGGTGGTACCAATTCAGGCGAGTCGCTTGAAACTCTACCACCTAGTCCGATGTCACAGTGTTAATGACGGTAAACCTATGTTCGCCTTTAATGGGCTGCCTGGCAGGAAGGCAGATGGTACTGGCCCGGACCAACACGGGAAAAATTACGTAAATTACTTTCTTATTACTCTCTGATTTGCCACTGTTTTAAAAGAAACAAAAAATCACCTAATCAAAAAATGCTGACGCTGCTCTAGCTAACGAATGCTCTAACCATTGAGCTAACAGGATTCAAATCCTGAAGTGAAAGTCTATCCTATTATTTTTGATAAGCAGCACCCACGAAAATGTACTCCCGTCTCACCTATCTGACAAGACAAATGTGGAATAGTATGGAAACTAAGCCTGTATCTTCAAAAAAAAAACTACACCGGATTGAAGGAATCAAGTCGTCATATTTTTTTTCTGCTTTTTTGTTCTGTCAATCGATCATCTCGGCCACTTCCAGCAAAAGACGGGTACATGGCTTTTTATGCATAAGTTTGTGGGTTTCCATATTGTTTTACCATATACCGCATATTGTACCGTGTCTATTCCGGTAGTATTAGCGTCAGACCTCGCCATTGTAGTGTTTCGTGCTTGAAAGTAAAGTTAATAACTTGTGCGACTTGCACAACTTGGAAAAATGTTACGAAACACCAGCCGTCATGCGAAATAGTCCTAAGACATCGCTAAATTATACATACACCTGATCGTATTTCGATGCAGGCGACTCAATCAAAGTCGATTTTGAAAACATTTTGATGTGCCTCATTACTCTCTGTTGAACTCAAATGGGTTAGATCTACACGTGTATCCAATTGGTCATCGTAATGACTACAAATATATTCTATTGCATTTTTATTTTGCGAACCCGTAAATGTACCTATTTGACAACTTTGGTCGAGTGGATAACGTACACATCTAACTCCACCGATCAGCTGGGAAGATTAGGTTTTATTCGTTTTATTAGGATTAAGCCTATAGGGAGCCCTCTGCCATTTTGATTTTGGGGCCCTCCCTTTTTTAATAATATTGTAAAATTGGCGGTTACTTTCGCTATTTCAGAATTTCAAAAACCTCTTATATCATATCAAGGTTTTAAACACAATAAAACAAACAAAATATTTTTTTTTTTTCAAATCATATATTTTTAGATTCTACAAATAATCAAGTAGGGTATTTAAATAACTCAGCAGTTTAGCAGTCTTCAAGTTGTACAAATCAAATATGTTGACATCGTTCATTTATAAAAACATAAAATAAGCTTCAACTATCAATTACTATTATAAAATAATGTCTTTGGAAGATACAAGCGAAGTTTCTTTTTAGATCTTTTTTGTGAAATTTCAATGTAAAATTTTTTTAGGGGCCCTGATCGTCGGGGGCCCCAGGCCATAGTCTAGTCTGGCCTATTGGGAAATCCAGCAGTGATTCCCGACGGGGGGAGCCATTTCTGTAATGAGCATTTAGATTTCTGCAATTCCGGATCTGGGTGTTTATTAAATTTATTCTAGTATCTACTGTGACTGACACTCTTAACACAAGCATGTAATTTGCTTACTTTGAGGTTATATTCAATTGAATATAACCCAATTTGTGAATTAGGTCCAGGGATGTTTTACTCGTAAGATTTTGGATGTGACTACTTCATTGTCTGTCAGTGGAAAATTCTGGGAATTTAGTGCTGAATTACTTAAGTACTTATTTAATTTTGACATGGGCATTTATAATATTGTTTTTTTCTTTAAAATAACTGATTCGAACATAAATAATTAGGTTTTACATATATACAAAATAGACAATTTAATTTGGTATTTAATTAATTAGTGGAGGCAATCGAAATGTTTTTTTAATATTGTCTTAAATGGTACTATTTTCACCATTTAGTGGCGAAAGAATCTATAACTGGCAACTCCGTTGTATAACGTATTAAAGTTTTTTTTTTTGTATTTACCCAATATCTACCATCAAAAATAATGTTTAGTAGTTTAAGTTTTAGCCCTGGTGATGGTGATAAGCGAAACCGGTAGGCTATTTACAAAGTAATAAATTATAAGTGATACGTAAAACAGTACAAGTGTTTCTTTGGTTAAAAATATGAATTTTTGAAAGTTTTACCAAGCGCCGACGATGGAAAATATCAAATATATGAAAGCTAAAGTAGCGGGAATGGACAATATTTTGGAGAGTAGGTAAGAAATATTTTTTTTTATATTTGTTAAGCTAACAGATGCATTTTTAATTAGGTATATGTTTTCATTTTTCAACTGTACTTTTCGTAATGTGTATTTTATTTTACGCATCGTAGTAAAGGTTGAAAATAAAGTATTTTTGCATACTTTATTTGTATATAAAAGTATAAAGTATAACTACCAAAAATAAAGTAGGATACGTTATTATAAAGTATGATTGGCAACCCTAACCATAGATGCTACTGAAGCGTCTTTACGTTATGGCCGATTTTTTAGGCTTTTTTGTTAACAACCACTGTTATTAGGGTGATAAAAATATTGAGGCGAATTTGCTCAGCCAAGTATATTTCAACTAATTTGAAGTCTGTATTGCTTTGTATAACGTATTAAAATTTTTTGTATCTACCCATTATAAATGAATTTATATTTACATATCAAAAATAATGTTTAGTAGTTTAAGTTTTAGCCCTGGTGATGCTGTATAAGCGAAATCGGTAGGCTATTTACAAAGTAATAAATAATAAGTGATACGTAAAACAGTACAAGTGTTTATTTGTTTAAAAATATGGATATTTGCAAGTTTTACCAAGCGCCGACGATGGAAAATATCAAATATATTAAAGTATGGCCCGGATTGGTAGTTGGTACCACATATTAGCCACGCTAAACGGTAATGCAAGCCATTTCGTTACACGATAAGCATTTTGCGTCATCACCGCCTCTTTGGTCTTGTGGTTCGGTGTCGGATATGGCTTTACGAAGTCTCGGGTTTGATATCTGGCAACAAAGAGAAAATGTGTTTTTTTAATTTTCTAATAAAAATTACGTTGCCCGATTAGATTAGTGGGCGGTTGGCGTTTGATTTTACCACCTATCATATGGTGAGACTTAATATCTGCGGCTAGTCGTGGGTGGCCTAGTTGCACCTCTGTCTTCATGTTCGGAGATATGGGCATGAAAATTAAATAAATATTTCATTATCATCCTAGTATTAGCCTCTATGTTTCACAATTTAAGTTTGGGAATTGTTTTCTTCTTGTTACTTCTCTATGTTGTCTGGCATCCGTAATCGTTAATATACTTAATAGTTAGTAGTTTATTGGCATACATGTCTTGTTTTAATATTTATCAGAACGTTTTTTGGGATCGACCTCTTTTCTTGGCACCTGTTTGTTATACAGCGTTTGTTCAGTTACACGCAGCCTGCCAGTTTACGAGTATGCTCCTACAGAACCTGACCTTAAAAAATAGCTTATTTGCAGTTTATCAGCTATGTCATGATCACGACAGCTACCACGTGTCAGCGATAACATGACCTTATGGTACACTACTAATCTATCGCAGCGTATCCACCAAATAAATGTATATGAAAAATTCAAATTAATCATATGTTAGATGACCATATCACAAACAACTATGGAAACGATAAATTGCTATTTACTACATATTTATTTATTCTTTAATTTACAATATCAATCTAAACAAACAAGATTAAAAATGATGAATCTATTCAATGGTATATATGTATACCATTAGTATGTATGAAATGGATTTAAACTGTATTTTGGCTCACATTAAATAAGTTTTACATTATCATAACAACCACGAATATTAGGTACTACGTGACATTATTAAAAAGTTTTTGATATATATTGTAATGTCTGGTTTCAAATAAAAAAACAGCATAATTAAGAATAAAAAAAGAAGTAGATAGATTATTTAAGATAATATTTCCTAACATTTAAAAACTTGGTAAAGATAAGAAACAATGATCCCTCTACATAGAGCGGTACTTCTTGCTATATGCCGCAGGTTGTAAAAGGGTCATTAAGACTTTATATTCTTGTTTATAATACTTTAGTTACTATCGTAGTAGCACACCCTTTCATTTTTTAAGTACTGAGACGCGTGCGTCTAACAATAGATGTTTTCCCTTCGAAGGTCAATGTGCAACTGACATGTGTCAGACACGTGGTATCCACGTGTCGCCCTCTATTGTAAACCTAGTCTAAAGATTGAGAGGGTAAGGGGAATCCCACAAATTTATTTTGTGAAATATTAGTAATAATTGCAATATGTAAATGAAATGAAAATAAAATTTTGTTCATGAAAATTTCAAAGTCCGGCAAAAAGATAAAACGATAAAAATACTTAAAAGAAACTTTTTTTGTAGTAAAAGCATTCTAGTTTCAATAAGTATTTTAAAATTAAGAAATAACTGATTTAACGTCAACTAACTACCAAAGGTTTGGCCGAGGGTGGGATTTCTGCCTGAAGGTGACCAAAGCTATAAGCCAAAACCGAATGTTTAATTGGAAGTTGTAACACGTTGCAATTCAACAGAAATTGAAAAAACATTTTAGAAAAAAGTCTCAAACCAGATTATTACAACTACTATCTCTTTTTCTGCCGTATTCATGTTATACATCAATGTTGGTCATAGGAGTGCTCTGGCCTCCAAGGTATCTAGGTATCTAGGATTGCATTCAAACAAAAAATACAGCGGATTAAAATCCAAGTCTCTGATTAGTACCATTTATTGGTATCAATATACCCATAGGCGATATGTGTTTTTCACCAGCAAGACATCCATAGCCTCACTGGCTTTTATAAAAAATAACTTTTAAATAGGTAAGTATTTTTTTAGCTAAAATTTATTAAACAAGTAGCACTAGAAAGCTCATGTAATTCAAGCAGCGTTTATAAACTAAACAAGAGAATGAAAACTGCTCTGTTAATATATTTAGTCGTGTTATAAATAAGCACTCGTCACTGAAACCCCCAAATAGACACTTCCACCAGATGGCCGAGGATATCCTGGTCGCAACAGATTGCCTCATTATTACGGCCGTAAGAGGCACGTGTCCGTACGCAGTGATGCTTGCCAGAGCAAAGCGGTACAGAGATGCGGTGTACTTCCTGATAATATACGGAAATAATGTTATACGTAAAATACAAGTTTTAATTAATATTCGTTTGACATTTTCAATGACGTTAGCCGCACATTCCCACTCCTCTACACTTAATTTGTAATAGTTAACCTCCTACATTGCAATTTCATAAAAATGTTTCTTACGTCATTGTAGCTACTATATGTTTGCCAATTTTCAGTGATATTAGTACAATAATTTTGGCTGCAAAATAAAGAAATTGCAAAAAATGAGGAAAAACTAAATAAATAATTAAAAATAGCGGCAACTTTTTCGATTTATATTTTTTACAATGTTCTTTAAGTATTAAATATTTATTTCCATGAGTGCAAAAAGTTTAGTGGAGCCAATGAGCATTTTGTTTTATTTTTCAATTTCCGACGGAATAAGAGGGTTGAAATAAGTTTGACATTACTGTAAGTGTCTGTCTGTGGATTCATATCTTCTAAATGAATGGACTGACTTCAATGCGTATTTATATGAAACTGTGACCAAAAATGTTCTTAGTTATATTATGAATAGGTTTTGCCGTTATAAGATTTTATAAATTTGATTATTTAATATTAGGAGCAGTCATGCGAGAGTGTGACGATAATAAAAGCATTCAATACAGCCGCTAAGCAATACTATAATTACTTACCTATTAGTTAGTAAAAAAAAAAATATATTTTAATACACGCCAGCTTTTAAGTTTTAACGTTACCTTTAAGTACTCAGGTTTTGTGTTTTTGGAATTACTATGCTGTCTAACGAATGATATCTGGTTATGTGGCGCTACATGGAAGTAGTTCATAGCACGATGTATATATGAAAAAAATAATTACAAAAGAAAGACGCACTGGAAAAACTACGGCAAACTATCAAAGTACAGTGATAAACAAACTACATATTACAAGTAGTTATATTTGTTTGATTGTCAAATATTTAACAGCTTTCTTGCATTCAATAAAAATTACAGATAGTGACACGTACAGAGTTGCCATCAATAAAATAGGTTTACGTGAATCTCTGAGTTTTTACTAGTATACATTAAAATATAGGTTCCAAGCAAAATCCAATCGCCATCATACAGCTGTTTTTTATCTGTATTTTTTCAATAATTAAACACTTTTTAGTGGTTAAAACTGTATATAAACAGAAACATTTTCATTTTACTTTATGAACTGCAAGTACTGCAGCCAAATTTTTTATTAATTTCGATAAGTACGTCATTGTGATGATAATAAACTAAATATTAAACAAATTAGTATTAAAATGTAAAAACAGAATTATCATGTCCATTCTGTAACTTCAATATCCATTCTTATTTCAACACGAACAAATTTGGAGCTCGCGTGTGGCTTCTGTCGTTAATACTTACATTAACAGGGATAACCAACAATTTATTTTTCATTTACTTTTTACAAAAATAACTGCAAATGCAACTTGGACTAGAACATGACACGATATTTAGGACTCTAGAATCAACAAAGACAGTATTATGATTTTATTTTAATTTTTTTGTTTTGTTTATTTTATGTAGCGTCTATTTTACTGTTTTTATGCTTAGTTTGCTTTGTTACTCTGGAAACTTAGATAAATGAAAAATGTAAAATTTTTAAAAACGATAGTTGTTAATAAGTGATGGTATTCTTCTTTGTTTATAGTAGGTTTTGCAACAAAATTGCTGTTGTAGATGATCGAGGAAATAAATAAATTATAGCACACGAAATTTGTCTTATATACCTTAAAAAAATATTGAATGGATTAATTTTGCAAAATAAATGAATTTGATAACTTGTAAATGTTGGGTTGAACATTGGTTTTTGTTACGAAGAAAGTAGTATTAATTAATGAAATATATTTGTAAATAATTTTACCTATATAAGTTCCTTCAAAAGGGATGAATAAAACATGTAATAACAGGTATCTATATAAAAAATAACGTGATTAAAAAGTTTTTTTTCATTCGAGCTTAGATCAGACAGAATAAACTCTGTCTATAATTCACTTAAAATAAAATTCCTAATATCTTTTCCATTATTGGTAACCCAATAACTTAGTTTTAGTTTATTCCGATATTCTGAAGATGCACTACGTTAGAAATGTTTAAATTGTAAGAAGTACCAAATGTTTATCGCTCCTGATCCGAGTTCAGGATGTCGAACTTCCGAAACAACTGTTCAACTTTACAAGACAATGAGTGATGGCGTCTCAGTTTATTTATGTTAAAAATAACGCGCTTAACACGCGTAAATATAATTTGACTTAGCGGGTGTCGGGTTTTATTAGTAGCCAGCCGTAAATTCTAATATCTTAAGGAAATTTAAATATCACGGATCTGTTAATGACTAGACGTTGCCTGCACATACAGCGCAGGTATTTAAAATATTTAATCGTGCCGCAGAAATTACATATCGCTAGGAAATCTATTCACAAAAACTGGTACCATACCATCCGTTGGGACGTGAATGAAAGACAAACAAGCAAACACTTTCACTTTATAAATAAATAGGGATTATTTTTTTTTTATTTAGAAGAAAATCTTACAAAGACAAAATTACTGGATATCTGAATTTAAATGTAGTCATATTTTATTATTCTTATATTTTAGTTTGGTTGACAAGGTAGTCAAAAATCCAAACAAATCCATGGATCTGTCAAATATATCAGTATTTTTTCCGTACGGAAGGATTTGTATGCGCTGTTTATTTCGAAATTTCAAAACGTAATTCGGTAAAGGAATTATCCGAATGTATGTAACAGCCCTAATTCAAAATTAAAGTTGAAAATAGCAGTCAGTTATAAAATTTTGCTTCCCAAATATTGGTTGACCTTAAATGACCTTAACTTAAAAAAATATATATATTCGACGAAAGCCAACATGGACGCGACATGAATGAAGCTATATATAACTACTGGAAGTCAAACTTCTAACAAAGAAATTCTGACATTTCCAAATGTTGCTGACTGATTTTAGTGTACCGAACTCTCTTTCAGAGAGTCTTGTATACTTCAGAGTTAATTATGGTTTAAAAATAAAAATACAGACATACATACTTGTCTTTACGCCAAGTCCCTTTCAGGATAAGTAGAGAATACCTCTAAATATGGTATCTAAGTAAGTATAAACACTGGCAGACATGCCTGGCATCCTCAACTTTTTTTTCGAAATGGCTAATATGTTGCTAACCACGACGTTTTTACAACTTCACCGGGCTATAGCATCCTCCACGTCAATTACCTTTTTCACACAAATATTTTGGTCCGGAGACTCTTGACACCCGGTAATAATATAATAATAACAGAAAGGCCAACTTTTATATTCCGTGCCTCTATTTTCAGAAGCTCTCCTTTTAACAGGGTCAAGGTCAGTCATTTTTTTTAAATTCATTCAGACGTTAAATGTATACATTTCGGAAGTTTTACATAATATTTCAATAGGAAAAGATAAAAGGAGCCAGAATTAAAATAAACCGATTACGTTCTAATCACATTAATAATCAAGCTACCAAATCAGAAAAACCGGAAACAATTTAAATAATGGTGGCAACCAAGTTCTTACTAATAGTCATAGGCGTAGCGAGGTACGGGCAGAGGGCTACCCATAAAAGAGTGTTCACTTATAGCTACAAATATCAGAATGACCGAAAACCACTTCAACGGACTATGTATATATGTGGACTAGAAAGACAGAGAAGTTTTAAAAATATTTTGTGAAGAACCGAACAGAATATTTGTCAGCTATAACGATTTCTGATTATTATAATATATATTGTTTTAAATTATTATTCGTGTCAAGAGTCTACTGAACCGGCGTGTTTGTAAAAAAAGTAATGAATATGGAAGAAGCCGGAGAGGTCTGCCAGGATCGTGAGGTTTGACACTCGATAACCTATGCCTATACCGCAAGGGACTTGGCGTGAAGATATGTTGGTTTGTGTTTTTAATAATTGCTTCTTATTTCATACTAGTTGCTACCTGCGGCTTCGCCCGCGTTATCACAGAAACCCGGTGTGCGATCGGAATTTAAAATAGTCTATATGTTAATCCAGCTCACAATCTATCTGTCTTCCAAATTTCAGACAAATCCGTTCAGCCATTCGAGCGTGAAAGAGTAACAAACATCCATACATCCATACTTACAAACTTTCGCATTTATAATATTAATAGGATTATAAAAAACACGTATAGAACAATATAGGGGGACAGACAAAAAATATGCAATTTTTTTGTCTGTCCCCCTTTGAACAGAATCCTGGCTATGCCCTTGCTAACAGTACCATTGTTTTGTACTAATCTTGTATATAAAATACCCGTGTCACAATGTTAGTTACGGTATTTCTCCGAAACGGCTTGACTGATTCTCATGAAATTTTGTGAGCATATTGAGTAGGTCTGAGAATCGGCTAACATCTATTTTTTATAACCCTAAGTGATGAAGGTGAATCACAGAAAAAAAATAGCAAAACAACGTCTGCCGGGTCAGCTAGTAGGACTATATAATCACTACATCACTACTACGTCATAGTATAAAACCAAGTCGCTTCCTTTGTCCCTATGTCCCTTTGTATGCTTAAATCTTTAAAACTACGTAGCGAATTTTAATGCGGTTTTTTTAATAGATAAAGTGATTGAAGAGGAAGGTTTATATGTATATTTTATATCCGTCTAAAGCCGGGGCAGGTCGCTAGTAGATTATAAACATAAAATTAAATATTACAATGTGGCATTAATATTTGAAATGCATTACCTTGTACGCCTGTAACCCCTTATATTGAGATTTGGCCGGTCCTTAAATGTTTCCTTGTATAATTTAAATAAATTCTTTCTTTAGGTTTTGGCCTTCACGTTAGTATTTAGCCATTAGTCAAGTAGAAATTTGCATCAAATTTTATATCAATTTCAATTAATTTTAATTAGTCATAATTCGTCAGTAAGTCATGTCAGGGTAAAACGGTGGCCTTTTTACACAAGCTCATGTAATGAGTTTTGGCGGCAACGAGGAAATATACGATACGCTAATTTCTTCTTGATTTTTTCATTTGTGCACTTTCACTGAACAAAATTGTACAAAATGCCAGCAAAATTGACTAATTTCACTCAATATTAACACGAAATTCAATAATTATGAAAAAAGCTTCGACCGTCTTTTCTCTCGATGGCGCCAAAATTCTATATAAATTATATATAAACTTTGTCTAAATACCATTACACGTAGTAGACCACTGAATATTTTTTTATAAAATAAATAAATAACACTAATTAATAAAATACTTAATTTTTATGAAATATTTTAACAGATACTCTATTTAAATATTTCTATTATACTATATTACTACTTCCTTTTGGTTGCCTGAGTGTTAATCAAAGATAGATTGATACAAACAAATATTTTAATAAATTCCAGAATAAATTGATTAACTCTTAGACCCAGAAATAGAGAGATCCATGTTTGTTATTTTTTTTTTTTATGATATTGGAAGGCAAACAAGCAGGCGGATTTCCTGATGTTAAGAAATTCACGCCGCCTAGAGACACGAAAGGGGGTAATGGTGCGTTGCCAACCTGAGGCCGGGATGTTAGGCCTCGAGCAAAAGTAAGCTTACCGGCTACCTTACCCTCCGAACCGGAACACGTCATGACGTTATGGCGGCAGGAATAGGTAAGGCGGTGGTACCAATCCGGACGAGTCGCTGCTAAACTCTACCACCTAGTCAGATGTCACGGTGAGCCTATGCTCACCTTTTACGAGCTGCCTGGCAAGGAAGGCAGATGGTTTATTCTACAAAGGAGCCCAGACCAACACGGGGAAGGAGTTTATCACACAAATTCTGCCCCTGTCGAGATTCGGATCCGAGTCTCGTAAATGTCAGTGGCCTTACGCTTCATGGAAGTCGAGCCGTTTGCGCCTCAAGCTATTTTAATTCCTTTTTTCTATTTTCATAGTGTTGCTTGTAATGTTGCTAACTAAATTAATCTAAATTACATACTAAATTATGTTCGCGCCTATATCCCCGAAGTAGTAGGCAGAGGCACAACCAGGCCACCCACGACTAGCCAATGACACTTTAGTCCTACAATATGTGGTAGTGTATTCCAAAATAGGTCGCAAATCTATCACCAACAGGGCACATATACAATTCTGGGCAATGTTGCTTTGATTACAAAACGAGAAAAAAGACAATTTCTTTTGGTTGGCCGACCAGGGTATCGAAACCGGGTCCTCATGAAGTCAAGTCCTACACTGGACCACTAGACCACAGAGGCGAAAATAAAAAAAACATTTTTGAAATTTTACATGAATAGTTAAACTTTAACTCTCAGTTAAAGATCGCAACCAATTTGGAACTAATTAAAAACGGCATCCGGCTCATTGGCTGTCAAATTGTCGTATTTAAATTTTTTAAACGTCGCGGTGTAAACAGATATGTTACAGCTAGTGGAACACTCCTTGAGG
>NJDC01000511.1:81098-115478 GCA_002245475.1 Calephelis virginiensis | reverse complement strand
GTATTCGAAATTAATTAAACAATAGATAAAAAATACATAATTTTAGTCCTTTTAGATTGTCCTTCTTTACTCTATCATAATAGAAGAAACGACGCCTCTAACCACATTTTAAGTCTTCACGGATGGATTCTTAGACTGTGAAGGTCGACCCTTTTTATTCAAAGGTGTGATTCCAGGACGGATTTAGGGGCTTAAGGGACCAAATTGCCTTAGAAATTAGATACTTATAAAAACTTATTACTTTTATTATAATTATCCTGATCGGACTACTTGCAATAAAAGAATTTAAAAAAAAACACTTTGTGCTATAGCGCTGGAAAGGCTATGTTGTGATCATCATCTTAGAAGTTCTTACCACCATAACATCAGTGCTCCTTGTTGTTATTTTTAGTTTTAAATGTATATGACAGTAAACTTTAGGCAAAGAATTTACGGTTCAGTTACTTACTGTAGGCAGCGGCTAAATCCGAGTCTAAAAAAACTTTTCAAAGAAATTAACTACAATTTTCAAAAAAGGGTGGATTTTTTTTATTCTTACAAAAAAGAACAAAACAAATGGTAGAGTTTTGTCTTAATCTATCTTCTTGTTTAACTTTCAAAATGAAAAAGGTAGGCAGTAAAGCTGTTCAATTAAAAACAGAAGTTCTTAATTTGTTTGTGCGTTTTTATGACAGAAGGATCACAAAAGGATGCAACTTATTTATTACACGAAATAAACCTGAAAAAAAAAACTTTTAATTTGTTTGTTTTTAGCTAAAATTAATAAGGGTCTTGCCTCTGTGTTCTATTGGTTCGGAGTTGCCTACAGTCTCGGGTTCGATTCCTAATTCGATTCCTAATTAAAAAATCTGTTTTTTTTATTTCTAATAAAAACAACCTGCCCGGTTGGTGATAGGTTTGCCATTTGTCATATTGATTGATCTTCACGTCCATATCTCCAAAGAGCTAGGCAGAGTTACGTACAACCACGGTAACCCCAGATTATGCGAAGGTATTACATAGTGGGACTAAAAAGTACCTTCGCATAATCACTAGGTACCTTGGTTGTACCTCTGCCTAATTCTTTTGGAATATAGGCGTGAAGATACTAACTTACTAATAATGACTAATTACCATAGTTTCTTTTTTCTAGAGAGAGGGAGATTTCATATAAAGGTATTCCTTAGTGTTTTAGATGTCAACCTACTTAACTAGAATTAAGTATCTTTATTGGTCCGTAACTCTTTTGAATATAGGCCAACTTATTCTCTCCTGAGTAGCCAGAGCAGCCTTCCTCTCTTCTAAGCAGTAAGAGGAAAGCCTTGATTTATTTGGAATTTACACAGTGACCAAGAGTAATAGCGACGACACGCACATTAATGCGACTCTACTAACTCTACCAACTATTCATACCTGTTGACTTTACGTTAATGCTGGTGATTGTACGGTTCCAGTTTGAAGGGTAGGGTAGCTGGTAAAGTTGTTCATGCAAGAAACTAAATACTTAAGTCATTGATTGGCATCACACCATAATTATTTTTCATTGGTTGAGGAGTTGGAGACGCACGCACGTGTAACTCCACCTACCAACCACGAGGTCCCAATCAAATTCCGAAAGGGAAAGGTATTTAACTCTTTTTATGACACACTAGCTCTCTTGGCGTACTTCGTTTCACCCGTTTAGTTTGTATGGGGAAAAATAAAGTATTGTTTTTCCCATTTTCACTGCAATTTTCCCGGTCTTCCTCATCATAAAAATCTTCTTCTAACAATAAATAACACAACGAAAAAAAGTTATCCAAATCGGTTCAGTCGTTCGGAAGTTATGCGCTTACCAACACATTTAGCAATTAATTTTTATATTAAAGATATATATTAGTACTAGCCGTTCCTGCGAATTTTGTACCACTCATTCAGTAGTTTCGTCGCTGTTAAACGAGATAAAATGTACCCTACGTCCTTCTCCCGGTTCTAAGCTATCCCTATCAATTCTCAGCCTATCGGTTTAGCCGTTCTTGTGTTATTAATAGTGTAACTAACATGACTTTCTTTTATACATATAGATGTTTTTAGACAACGACCAAACACGCAGCAATATAGTAGGTAAGAGAGGACTGTAGCCCACATATATATTAGGTACGTCGATAGCCTATAGCCCAGGTGTTAAACTTAATGTGCCAATCTACCGGCTATCCTACCCTCCGGATTGGAAAAAGACTGTCATTAAGGTGGTAAAAACAGGTGAGGAGGTGGATCCCTATTTGGGCATGATGCTGCACAGCACTCTACCGTTAGTGGTCTTGTTGGCAATGCCCCATTTAGTCTTCGCTTGCCACTTACGACCAGCCCGACAGGAGATTCTGAACACAGGACTCGAATTAACATGGGAAAAAACACGAAAACGTCTCTAGATCTGTGTTTTTGGTTCTGAACGTTGTATATGCAATTAGTTTTGGTAGGTATCTACGTTACCTATATTTTACTAATATTTTTCTGTATTAGTATTGTGCATATTAATTGTGTTATAATTTGGACTTTTTATTGTTATAACGATAAAATTTGTATTTAAATATGAATTGTATGATAAATGGTTACTCATCAAAAGTCGATTTTAAATTCACGTTAATTGCCGACATCTTGGACCATGACAACTCCGCGCCTTAAATACGTCGAGGCGTATTTTCAATGCACATCTGGGAGCCATAATAACGTAACATTGGTGTAAAAGCTTATATCAATCATAGAATTACCAAAACTACACCTTATGGTATAGTAGTATGATTAAATTTGCTACGCAGTACCGAAGACATTCAAAGCTTTGAACACCTGTTTCAACCGCAGCATATACTTAGGAATGCTTCAAGCGAATATAAACCATAGCAAATAAAAATAGAATTTATTTTAAATTGGAACGCATTTACTGCATTCTTGTTGTTAGGGATGTTCGCATAAATTATCGATGTTTCGCTTTGTGGTAAGCACGTTGTATATGGCTATCTCTTTCTAAACGCTTGTTTTTGTTTCGATGCGGTATGTTAAATGTTATGAAACAAGTGCCGATATTGGTCTAACGCGAATATTTTTTATGACCGCTCTCTTATCGTTTAATTGAATACACGAGCGTGCGATAATTAATTCGAGATCTTAAGTACGGAATGCCTAGAATAAAGATAAGAATGGTAATGCTGAGTAATGTTTCTTAAATTATTACACCAAGTTGTGTAATTTTTGTATTCTTCCATTTAAACTACTTACCACATTATTTTACCTTAATTTGAAATTCATGTGAATTGTTTACATAAATAATAAGACTGGTAATGTTTTTAAGATTATATTCTAATTGACGTAAAATAAATATAATTTTAAAGTATCATCTTCACGCCCAATTTTCCGAAGAGGTAGGCAGAGGCACAATCAGGGCACTAACGACTAGTCGAAGACACTAAGTCCCACAATGTGACAGGTGGCAAGCCTATCGCCAAACGGGCACATATCCAATCCCGAGCAACCTTTTTTTATTAGAGAAATAGAAAAACCCAATTTTCTTTTTTGTTGCCCAATCCGGGATTCGAACCCGGGACCTCATGCATTCAAGTACAACAACTGAACCGCTAGACCACAGAGGCGATTATACTATTATTTTACTTTACAAAAATAAGGACTGTACTTATACATTTTGTTCAATGCATATATTCTATTGAATTATGTTATTACTGTGACCATCTGCAGTTTAAATTACTCTTCGTCACACAAAATTACGTAATTTTTAAGATTTTAGCTTCTACTGGTGGTATAAAAACTTGCCCGGGCAGGGTTCCATCACCTTACCTATTCCAGTCGCCATAATGACTCTGTTGTGTTCCGAGCGTAGCTGGTAGACTTGCACATTAGGCCTAATATCCCGGTCACAGGACCTGTAACTTCTATGGTGTCTAAAGGCGACGATATCTCTTACCATCAGGAGAGCCGTGTCCTTGTTCGCTTACCTCTCACGTAAAAAACACAACGACAGACATTCAACCACTTATGTGTCTATTATAAATTTGTAGCTATAAATATATTTCATCTAAGGGAAAAATAAAATTATTGTTTAACCATTTTCCCTTTAAATTGGGAGTGTTGATGAGGGGAGTAGTAATAAATATTTGAAAATAACACCTGAGTGGTGAAATAAAACACCACATTACGTAAAATATTACCTAAATAATTCATTATGATATGGAAACGATAAAATGTGAGTCATTTTATATTTCCTGAAATATAAATATGCCTACTTAATTGTTCATGTCATAATACATAACAAAAAACATAACTATTATTCTAGCAATCGAATGTAACGACACACCTTCCGTATTGACTAGTTCGTGGTAAGTAGGGCTACTTAGAAATTACTGGTATTGGTTCCTCGCTGAGTCAAATGCAAGTTGATAGACGCCAGGTCACGAGGCTAGTTCATAATACACGAGGTGTCGGCGGCCAGTCGGCGCCAAGGCGGCAAAAGCGGCGCCTACCGTCCTATCGTATTTTTTCCCATTCTACCTTCAACTGAAATTGCAACCAAGGATCACATCACTACGGTTTGTTTTCCCTCAACAAAACCGACCAACTGAGATTTCCTTCATCGAAAAGAACTTTTATATCACGTAGGTTTATTTATTTATTTATCTAGTATATGTAAAAAATTTTTAAAAACTTTGGTAAATTAAAATATCACTTATCACGCAAATATGAATAATCACATGCAACATCATCATTATGCTTATTTATAGTTCAGATTGCAAATATGAGTATTATCAAAGTCGAGTTTGATAAAACACTTCTAACTCGAGAACCTCCGGATCGATTTTAAAGAGATTTAGTTTTTAATATTTGTTTTAGCCCTTAATTTTGACAAGAAAGAGCATGTACTAGGTGGTAGAGTTTGGCAGCGACTCGCCTTGGTACCACCGCCTTACCTATTTCAGCCGCCATAACGTCAATGCTTGCCGTTGACGTGTTCCGGTGCCGAAAGGTAAGGTAGCCGGTTTAGTAACTTTTTGCTCGAGGCCTAACATTCCGGCCTCAGGTTGGCAACGCACCATTACGACCTTTGGTGTCTTTATGCGGCGTAAATTTCTTATCATCAGGAAATGCGTCTGCTTGTTTGCCTTCCAATTTCATATAAAAAAAGGCAATAACTAACTACAACTGCACCACTAACACCCATTACATAATAAATTTTGCTCTCAATTTTGTCACAGTTTCTTAAAGGTTGCATCAAACTGCTTATTTTTTAAATTTTATTATGACTACTTATTATAATGAGAATAAAAAAAATAAAAAAAATGTGAAACTATTTACTAACCTATCTATATTTTGTGGATAGACATTACTTCATCAAAAAAATAATATTTGCTTAGTATTCCTATTTTTCTTAATAGTGAAAAAAATATCATACAGAAATAAGCTGTTTTGAAAAGTCACTTCTCCTTTATGATTGAGTTATACCAAAGACAATATACTAATCTCTGGTTATATCAACATATTATGGACAGCTCAGATAATAAATTAATTGTATAGTTTTGTGCCACTTAATATTACAAATTAATCAATTAAAATAACTATTCTCTATATAGACTCTCTATACAATTTGGTATTTTAAAGTATTTTTAGTTAGAAGCTCCAACAATAACATTTTTTTTTTGTATTTCACATACCAGACCAAATTTATACAATTATATTAATACTATGCTATATTTATTAACGTTAATTGTTATTATGTTTATATCTTTAAAATATATAATATATAAGGTCTTACCAAAATAGGTGATCAAATTTTTAGATAGCCTTTTGTAAATCAATTAAAAGATGTCCGCACAGTAAAATTTTGCCTCAATTTTTTTTAATACTGTCTATGCTCATTGGAATAAAATCAGTGAATTGTTGAGCAGCTGTGTATGACATACGTCATTAACGGACCAAGTTTTTTTTAATGGAAGAACCCACATATTTTGATATGATGGAATTACAAGAAAATTTGGAGTACTACTATTTAAATTATGCGCTTCGGCTATATTCGTCAAGCTTCGGAAATTCGAATGTATTTTAAAGATATCTATATAGAGTTGTTTGCACATAATTTTTCATTTCGCTTGAATTTAGATTAGGTCAGCTAATTTAAAAATAAAAGTATAAATTATAAAATGAGTAAAAAGTATTAAGCCGAAGCGCATAATTTAAATAATAATACTTTACACTGTTTTGGCCATACCCATACGCACAACACCGTCTTTACCATAAGGGCACACGGTGGCCCCGTGTGCCCTTATGCCTGGGGCCCCTATACTCAGAGGGCCCCAAAGAATCGACCATTTCACTCACTTTTAACCTTAAAACAATTTGGTGGGGTGCATTACGTTTTTCTCGTTGCCCTAATTCGGGAGCTAAAAAAAACAACAGCATTACAATATTGTTAATGCCATACCGTAATAAAATAATTTACCCAGTTGATTACCCTAAAAACCATAGTAAACAAAAAGTAAGTTAAAGTGTAATTTCTTTATATTCCAAAAGGACCCCAAGTTTTTGTGTGCCCATGGGCCCCAAGTTTTTGTGTGCCCAAGGGCCTCAAGTTTTTGTGTGCCCAAGGGCCCCAAGTTTTGTGTGCCCAAAGGCCCCAGCATAATCTAAGACGGCCCTGCATACGCAATAAAATCGTGTTGCCAAAAATGTTTACGGCGTGAAGCTCTTATGCCTTACCCATACGGAATGAAAGCAGAAAATGACGAACACTGTCTTTTGAAAAGTATTGACAACCAAAAGTCATTTTTCTGTTTTCTGTTTTGTTGTCTTTGATGTCATAGAATAGATTTGTAGAAAACTGTTTAAAAATTTGAACATCTTTTTTGAAAGGTCCTTATATATTATATATTATAAAGATCTTAAAATAAATGTGTACACCTGTAATGAAACAAATTCAAAAATAAGAATTAAAATGTATCATAAAAATGATTTTTGTATGCTAATTTTGGCGAAATTACCTTATCTTTTGGGAATGTCTAGACGCAAAAAAAATGATCTGAAAAGTTTCACGCCACGATAATAACACTTCGACGCAGATTAAGGAACTTGAACTGAATATTCTTCAAGTAACGCATGCAGGGGCAGTATTCCTAGTAAAAATACAATGGCAAAGTGTGTTACATGTATGATCCATTTTCACGTCGAAAGAGCTGAATCGATTTCAACATAGAATTAGATAAGAATAAGAGAATAGAAATAGAGGTATTTATTTTATAAATGAAGCAGTGGGAAACTGCTAGTTATTATTAATTAAAATTCTATCATTTTACAATCGCCTTTTCTGTCAATTTATCGCCTCTGTGTTCTAGCGGTCTAGGTGTTGGACTTGATTTCATGACGTCTCGGGTTCGATGCCCGGGTCGGGCAATAAAAACATGATGTGGTTTTTCACATTTTCTAAATAAAAAAAAGTTGCTTTGGATTGGATATGTACCCGGTTAGCGATAGGCTTGCGACTTATCACATTCTGGGACTTAGTATCTTGGACTAGTCGTGGAAGCCCAAGTTGTGCCTCTGCCTACCGCTTCAGGGATATGGGCGTGAAGATACAAAAACTCGCTCGACTATGTTTCATAACTTTACTTATTATTCATGGAACGTTGTTGATTGACATCACCTTATTCCTCTCTCTCACTTTAATATTCAAATCGACTCTGTGGTCTATCGGTCCAGGTGTTGCACTTGACTTCTTGAGGCCTCGGGTTCAATCCCCGGGTAGGCTAACTAAAAAGAAAATGTGTTTTTTTCAATTTCCTAATAAAAGTAAATTTGCCCAGGATAGGCTTCCCAATTATTACTGCGTGTCTTGATCTAGTCGTGGGTGTCTTGGTTCTGCCTCTGCTTACCTTTTCCGGGATGAGGGCATAATGATACAAAAACAGGCCCGAAATGCTGGCAGATTTGAAAACATGGCTTAATAATTAACATAAAAAAGTATCTTCACGCCTATATCCCCGAAGAGGTAGGCAGAGGTACAACCAAGGCACCCACGACTAGCCGAAAATACTAAGTCCCACAATGTGATAGGTGGCAAGCCTATCGCCAACCGGGCACAATTCCAATCCCGACCAACATTTTTTTTATTAGAAAATTAGAAAAATCCAATTTTCTTTTTGTTGGCCGACCCGGGATTCGAACCCGGGACCTCATGCAGTCAAGTCCAACACTCGGACCGCTAGACCACAGAGGCGATACTTAACATTCTTATAATAAACAACGTAATGCCGTTGATGTACAAAAATATTTATGTAACAACTTGTTACATATTTCATTCAGCAAATCATAATTTTATTTCAAAATGTCAAAATCAAATCAACGCGATATTATGTTGCCGTCTCCCGCACATACACTTTGCTATCTAATATATTATCTTTTTTTATCCAAGTTTAATTAGTAAGGATGATAGACTAGCTAGATAGCTGCGCAAGCTCGATGTAGGGATCAAAATTTCTATTACGATTATCTATTTATAGTCAAACGCTTTTCCGAGATTCACAAAACAACAGAAAACCTTCTGGCCACAGGCAGATGCTTCTCTACGATGTTGCGGTGCATCCATACAGCCTCTTCCAGATCTTTAGGTCTAAATCCCCTTCCAGACTCCCCTATATTCCATCAGAAGTCCCTGGCATCCTCCTTTCAACTATTTTTCCATACACATTTAATTAAGTTAATGGCCCAACATCTAGTGCAGTCCATAATCCAGCGCATTTGCAAATTAATAATTTATTTTATATGATTTAGTTTATTCTTAATAACCGTTTGCAAACCTTGACTGTTATAGGATTGATAGGTAGGTAAGATACGAAAAGAAAGGCAAAATGAGGCGAAGAGAAGTATAGAAACTAGGAAAAACATCCATAGCAACCAGGATTGTTATATTTTACGTACCTTTTTGCCGGTGGTAGATAGTGTTTGCATTAGTTTAATACAAATTAAGTAGACGAAAAAAATAGTTTTGAATGTAGGTAGGTAAATTTTTTATCATCTTTAAATCGAAACTAAACGTTTTATGAAGCTTTTGTAATGGAAAAAAATAATAAAAGCGTTGTAATTAAACAAATGTAAATATAAAAAAAAGTATCTTCACGTCCATATCCCCGAAGAGGTAGGCAGAGGTACAACCAAGGCACCCACGACTAGCCGAAGACACTAAGTCCCACAATGTGATAGGTGGCAAGCCTATCGCCAACCGGGCACATTTCCAATCTCGACCAATATTTTTTTATTAGAAAATTGGAAATACCAATTTTCTTTTTGTTGGCCGACCCCGGATTCGAACCCGGGACCTCATGCAGTCAAGTCCAACACCCGGACCGCTAGACTACAGAGGCGACCTTTTTTTTAATAATAATAATTAGATTCATATTTATAATATCCTACTTGTAAATAAATTAAAGAAATATTGCAACAATAAACTAGGTAAATAATTTAGCGGAGACTAGATATAGGTATGTTATAAACAGTAGTAAGTAATGTTTGACACACTGACGTCACAATAAATCGCTATGACTTTTCACCTACCTTTGTTTTGCAAGATATATAAAATTAAATATATCATATTTTACAGTATTTTTAAGATTTTTTTTACGATTTTGCCTCTCACTTTGAAAGTATCAACCATCATTTTTTTAAAGGATAAACTGTAGGAAAAAATGGGTATAGAAACAACGTATATATACATTCTAGCTGCTAACTGCGGCTTCGCCCGCATTTTCACAGAAACCCGGTGTGCGATCGGGATTAAAAATAGCCTATGTGTTAATCCAGGTCACAATCTATCTGTCTTCCAAATTTCAGACAAATCCGTTCAGCCATTCGAGCGTGAAAGAGTAACAAACATCCATACATCCATACTTACAAACTTTCGCATTTATAATATTAATAGGATATAGTCATCAGCATGTACGGGTTTAAATAAAAAAATATCCTTAGTTCGTTGTATGCGGATTTGGGTGCGGTTCCTGCTTAATAGTTTTATTTTTTATTTTTGTATAATTATTCTAAAGCGGTTCACAGAATACATCTTTCTATCTGTCAAGTTTCAATTGTGTAGTTCTGAAAGTTTGGGAATAAAGTATCTGTGACATGCAGCCATGTCGAATCTGTGATTGTACCGTTATCATTCGGCTACGAAACCCTGACTAACGTCATATGTTTAATTAACTCCAAGTGGCAACTTGTGTAAGCAATTTTTTAACACATCTAGATTTCTTCGAGGGATTTATCAAACAGCCAAAAAAACGAGACGTTAAATGTAACGCGTGGATATTAACGCCAGTTCTTCGGCCACGGCTAGGTGTCAAAAGCCTTACCCGGCCGTTTCACGCCTACACAGGACGAGTTTTTGGCCGAATATTTACTATCTCACATTCTGTTTGTTCAGGGGTTATCCCCTAACACCTCGCATTGAGACTGCCACTCAAATTGTTTGACTTTTGTCAGATATTTATTGCTCTATATTGTTTTATTTTTATGTCACGTAAAATTGTTTACCGGTTAGAGGTTATCGCAAAGAGACGCACTCAAATCGTTCAATTTTTGCCATCTAAGTAGGTACATTCAATTCAATTCATTTATTTCTATAGTTGTAGGTATTGCTATTTTTTCAAAACCTCTCAATAAAACCGCGCTCAAATTGTTTGACTATTAAATATATTTTGTCGCACTACTTTTTTATTTTTCATTTGGATGTTAGTTGTGAACCGATATGTTACTTTTTCAGTTTTGTTTTTTTTTAATTGTTTTTTGTTTTATATAGTTATAACTTAATATTATTTAGAATTTGTAATTGTTTCAAATTCATTTTGGGACTGTTTCTGTGTATTACATAGGTTGTCTCCTAACACCTCTCCTGAGGCTGTCACTCAAATTGTCTGACGTGTGTCAAGGATATTACTTTCCTCTACATTGTTTTTATAAGGCTACATTCTGTTTTTGAACTTAGTCGAATTCCTTACATTATTGATTCTATATTTTATTTTATTACGTAAAGTCAATTATGTTTATAGTTCTTTCTTAAGTTATTGGCCTTCACGTTAGTATTTTGCCATTAGTCAAGTAGAAATTTGCATCAAATTTTAATTCAATTTTAATCAATTATAATTAATTATCAGTCATAAGTCGTCAGTAAGTCATGTCTGGGTCTTGAGTAAAACGGTGGCTTTGTTACTCAAGCTCGTTTATTGAGGTTTGGCGGCAGCGAGGAAATACACGATACACGAATTTCTTCACGATTACTTCATTTGTGCACTTTCACTGAACAAAATTAATCTAATTCCCACCTAAATTAACTAATTTCACTCAATATAAACACGAAATTCAATAACTATGAAAAAATTACGACCATCTTCATTCACGATGGCGCCAAAACTCTATGTTTATAGTTATATTGTTTTTCTTTGACTAATTCAAATTTCGAATATGCATAACTTCGATTTGATTTTATTTTTAGTTTAGTTCTATTTATCCTAATATTCTTGTTTTAATTTATATCACAATAGTTACATTTAATAACCGCCACCAAAATCCCTTGAGTTTGACTCTATATAGGTGCTACTAAAAGTTTCACTCTTCACTGTTGTCATTCTCAAATATTGCTGACTATCTAGTGTACCCGGCTCTCTTTCAGAAAGTCTGAAGAAGTCTATTAACAAGGTCAAAATGAGAGAGACTCCTGTATTAATAATCTCTAATATTATTAATAATCGCCTCTGTGGTCTAGCGGTCTGGGTGTTGGACTTGACTGCATGAGGTCCCGGGCTCGAACCCCGGGTCGGCCAACAAAAAGAAAATTAGATTTTTCCACTTTTCGAATAAAAAAATATTGGGCGGGATTGGAAATATGCCCGGTTGGCGATAGGCTTGCCACCTATCACATTGTGGGACTCAGTGTCTTCGGCTGGTCGTGGGTGCCTTGGTTGTACCTCTGCCTACCTCTTCTCTTGGGATATGGGCGTGAAGATACTTTACTTTACTTTCTAATGAGAGAAAGAGAGACTCAGCAATAGTTGGAAATGACATCAGTTCTTTGTTAGCAGAGTAACCTCCATTAGTAGTCTATAGCTTCATGTTATAGATACAGTTATATGACACTTTTTATTAAAGACTAGCTGTCCTGGCGAACTTCGTTCCACCCGTTCTGTTTTTATAGAAAAAAATAAAATGTTGTTTTTCCTAGTTTCCTCAGCTATTTTTCCTTTTTTCTTATATTTTAAACCTTCCTTGGACTTCTATAGATAATTTAAAACCTAAATTAGTCAAATCGGTTTAGCCGTTCTCAAGATATATACATGAAAAATAATGCAGAACATAGCACTGAAACAAATTATTGTAATAAAGTTATGTAAGCCTCGTGTCGGTGATGACGTCTTGAGAGGCTTAAGGAACTGCCCGGTCATTGTGACATGACTATTCCTATGCGAAGATAATTCCACTTTACAGTAAGATAAAGGTGTGGAGAAGATTCCGTATATGGAGCTACATAAGTTTTTGTTTGACGCGATTTCTTCAGCGCCATGTTAGTTTGTGTGTCGATTCTATTGTAGAACTAGTTTCATCGGAGTAAAAGTTGTCAAATTCCATGTTTAGATAATAGTAGAGCTGAAACAAAGTAGTGTATGTGTGTGTAGTTGACTTTGGTTAATTAATACGAGTATATTAGGGTACAGGTTTTCAACAGGTGTAAAATTTTTCATTTTTTAAAATCATATCTAAATAGTTATCAACTTTAGTGTAGTTGATTGCAAGCAACTTACATTTATCGATGGTGTTTTATTACCGTTTTGATCAGGACTCAGAAGAGCACTGAAACACAACGTTGAACGCTGTTATAAAAAATATTAAACCCTAATGTTTTAATCGTGCAGAAGAGCGAGTCAAAAACTTACAAATCACATTTGCTATAATAATAAAGAGATTTATTTGTAAAAGTATGAAACCCTTTAAAAATAAACATATATTACATTACATTTTTTTATTATTAAATTTTTTTATTTTTTTAATGACAAATTGTAACAGAATCGCCGCCCTGGCGCATGGCGGCACGGCGTTACTTTTATCATCCTTTAACGCGTCCAGATTTGGCAACATCGATACGAAATCCTGTTCCGTCGGCTTTTTGCTCGTACATTTCCCAGATTCGCGGAACGTTCGCAAAAAAAAGTTGCGCCTCTGGCTGTTTATACAGGTTTTGTCGTGAATTTTTATCGACCTGAACGAGCTAACAGTATTGAGACGAGTCTCATCATTACAGTTTCGTACAAACTGATTATATTTTATATATCGCCTCTGTGGTCTAGCGGTCCGGGTGTTGGACTTGACTGCATGAGGTCCCGGGTTCGAATCCCGGGTCGACCAACAAAAAGAAAATTGGATTTTTCCAATTTTCTAATAAAAAAAAATGTTGGTCGGGATTGGAAATGTGCCCGGTTGGCGATAGGCTTGCCACCTATCACATTGTGGGACTTAGTATCTTCGGCTAGTCGTGGGTGCCTTGGTTGTACCTCTGCCTACCTCTTCGGGGATATGGGCGTGAAGATACTTTTTTTTTTTTTACTTTTTTTATTTACTATTCCAGAATATGAGATCCAGAAATCTTTTGTGCTGGTCTGTGCAGCTGTTTGGTACTTTATAAGCGAAGACAAAACGTTCCAGGTGCCTACTCTTATTAAGCTTTAATCCATGGAGGAAAAATGTTATATGTTCTATGTTCTTGCATAGAACATATAATATTGTTATTCGAAAGAGGCACTCAATAATACACTTTTCGAAAGTCTACAAGTTATATACTTACAATACTTAAAATTGTTTGAAATACAGTTCTTTTTTTTTAAATAATTAAAAGTAAAATCTAACATGTCTGAAATAATAATAATAACAATTGATATTTTGAATAACTAAGACAATAACAACAATAAATTGTATTTTTAATGTCACATATCTCCTTATACCTATTTAAAAACAATTTTGCATTTGAAACATATTTAAATTTCTTCTTTTCACATATTCGCCAAGCCAAATTAGAAGACAGGTGTATTTTTAGTTGCAATTGGCTTCAGTAAATTCAGGATACTGGTGTTTTCTAATGACAAGTTTTACGGGGGTACAGAACATGAACCGGAAAGAAAATCATTGCCCAAACTTGGTGAATTTCTTTCACTTTAAAAATGTATGAATAGAAAAAATGCGTCAAAACTATGTAGCTATTTTAACTTATACTTTCATTGCAATAGAAAGTATCTTCACGCCCATATCCCCGAAGAGGTAGGCAGAGATACAACCAAGGCACCCACGACTAGCCGAAGACACTAAGTCCCACAATGTGATAGGTGGCAAGCCTATCGCCAAACGGGCACATTTCCAATCCCGACCAACAATTTTTTTTTGAATTAGAAAATTGGAAAAATCCAATTTTCTTTATGTTGGCCGACCCGGGATTCGAACCCAGGACCTCATGCAGTCAAGTCCAACATCCGGACCGCTAGACCACAGAGGCGACTACTTCATTGCAATAGAACATCAAATATTATCTGTGCTTACATTATACATATATCACATAACAAACCAATAACCTACTACGTTACCGAAACGTTTCAGAACATTAAAGAATTGTTTTTGACTTCTTGTCTTTTTGTTGTACCGCGACAAAATTACTTATCCAAGCATAATAGAGTTCTCACGGTTCGACGAGTATGGGTTCAACTTAAAATCTTAGCAATTATTTAACAAAATCATCAATCTTCAATTATAGTGAAACTGCAGAACATTTATCTTTATTTAATTTTTCTTATAAAGTAAAGTATCTTCACGCCCATATCCCCGAAGAGATAGGCAGAAGTACAACCAAGGCACCCACGACTAGCCGGAAGACACTAAGTCCCACAATGTGATAGGTGGCAAGCCTATCGCCAACCGGACACAATTCCAATCCCAACCAACATTTTTTTTCTTTATGTTGGCCGACCCGGGATTCGAACCCGGGACCTCATGCAGTCAAGTCCAACACCCGGACCGCTAGACCACAGAGGCGATCTTTCTTATACCTAAAAATGAATCTCTAATTCTCTTCGTGTGTCAATGGATGGGCAAATTTTGCATTTCTTGTTTTTGTTGTGTCAGTTATGCTCTTGAGAAAGTGTTATTATAAAAAAAATAGGGGAAATTGCCTGGATATTAGGAAATCAGAACAGCACCTTGATTTTTCTCATACCAACTGTTATTTGATACTGTTAGTTGTTAATGTTAAGCAATATGATCTAATTAAGTGTTTTCGCTATACATAGGCTTGTATGTTAATTTATATTTGTTTAAATAAAAGAATAATCTTATTTTATAAAAAATGTATTCAGTTCTCAAAATTCAACTTAAGTTATAAGTATTATTAAAAAAATTTGGCGATAGGCTTGCCACCTATCACATTGTGGGACTTAGTGTATTCGGCTAGTCGTGGGTGCCCTAGTTGTGCCTCTGCCTACCCATTCCGGGATATGGGCGTGAAGATACTTACTTTTTTACTTATAATTGAAATTACCAATAAAAAATGCATACAAAAAAAAGTTTTAACGTTAAAAGCCTGTGCTTAATGTATTCTGTGGCAGTGTTTATCTATGTGGGACCGGATAATTAATTGTGTATTAAATTCTAATCGATCTAAATGCAGGCACGGTGGTGATACGCAGCGCGAATCGTAAACTATCGTAATGTGCGTGAGTCACAGATGCGGCGTGCACATGTGGAAATAGCTTGCAGAACAAATGTTGGTTCCGACGAACGACGAGTCGCCGCCTCGCCGGCCGGAATATGCGACCGGCTGGCGGACGAGGGATGCGATATATCGATACTTTCCACTTGTTTATTGTTTACTCTTTGTTACTCCTACATTTAACAATAATACTGTGGGAATATTAGCATTTATTTATGTAATACGTTTTACACTGTAAGTTCTACATTTTAAGGTTAATTTATTGGCTTGCCAGAAGAAATTGCGTTTGGTTCATTTTATATTTTTACTTGAGTTTTATTTATTTCATAAAAAGGCACACTATAAAAGATTTTTTGGTGTTGTTTCTCCTCATTAGATTTAGGTACATATCTCAGATATAAAATTTATAATTAGATAGTCAAAGTAAGTATTAAAATAAAGAGTTAGTGTATGTGAGAATCACAGATGCAAGTAGTGTCATATCTGGAAATAGCTTACTAAACAATTTTTTTTATGGTATTGGAAGGCAAACAAGCAGACGGATTGCCTGATGTTAAGAAATTCACGCCACCTAGAGATACCAAAGGTGGTAATGGTGCGTTGCCAACCTGAGGCCGGGATGTTAGGCCTCGAGCAAAAGTAAGTTTACCGGCTACCTTACCCTCCGAACCGGAACACGTCATGACGTTATGGCGGCAGGAATAGGTAAGGCGGTGGTACCAATCCGGACGAGTCGCTGCTAAACTCTACCACCTAGTCAGATGTCACGGTGTTAATGACGGTGAGCCTATGCTCGCCTTTTACGAGCTGCCTGGCAAGGCAGATGGTCTATTCTACAAATGAGCCCGGACCAACACAAGGAGAATGTGACCGACTCGCAGATAAGGGATGGGATACATCGATATTATTATTTTTCCACTTATGTTTTATATATATTCTTTATAGTTAGGATATTGTAAGCCTCATGAATCAAAAACCGTTACGCTTAACAATAAATATTTTCTGACTACATCGCAACAGATTAAGCGTGAACATATGCAGATAGGTATGTGTATGTTTTATCTTGTATCTTTTTGTTTTAGCTCTTACGACACTTTTTGGGTACAGTTCAAGGTAGAGTAGCTGAAATATTTTGAGCTTTACTATCGGCAGCGAAAGCTTCTTACTAGAAAAGGAATATAAGACCTGATTCTTCGCAGCCCGATGCTAATTAAATTAGGCCAAAAATCAGCGAAGCAATAGGTAACAAAACTATTGCCCTAATCGAGGCAACCAAGATTTCAAAAATTGTATGTAAAAAAAAGATAAATGTATGAGAGCTTAGGCAGCTTGGCGTACGTCTTATGCAATCCCATGAGGACGAACAACCAAAAAAAAGAAAAGAAAATGCGATATATTGTTTCAAATGGAGGCGCATCTCTAAGGGCGCGACCGGGCTGGCGCCGTGCTTTTTTACCCTGTCTCAGGTCCAAGCCAACGCCAAGTTTTTACTTCAGTTAGTCGAGTGTTACCGATGGTGAGGGACGGTTGTGCGTGGTGTTATCACATATTCTCTTATGAAATACGATACAACAATTGGATGTTATTTTTTTTTATTAAACTGTGCTATAACGTGCCAATAATACGTTGCCTTGTAAAGTGCTTTTTTAGATATAAGGATTTTTGGAGAAGTTTGGATTTATTTTAATGACCGCTGAAAAAAAGTGACAATGTCAGGAACTCTCACTTCCACCGTGGAGGATGGAAATGGAATTGATATAAAAGGTATGTGAACCTTATATTTGTCCATGTTTATTTTTTTAAAACAAGCTTAAACTATATTGAAAGTAAATAAATGGAAATCTACATTTTTAAAATAACTTAAAGCTTAAATATTATATAAAGTTAGGCTTGAGGTTTTATTGAACGATTATTTTTATAATGTTCAAAGCCAGAAATATAAATCAAGGGACTCTTTATTTTAATTTAAATGAATTCAAACTCAGATTTGTTTATTAGCTTCAGACTTTTTTGTTTTGCAAACAATTTTTATCTTGATTTTTTATCTGTGTTCCTTATTACTTATGAGTGAGTTCAAAAGATTCTTTAATTAAAATGTAATTAATTTGATAAGTTGACATTTGACTAAAATGTAGTCTTGAATTTGGCATTTAATTAAATATATAGCCGTATTAATTAATTACGTTAAGGAATGAAACCTTTATAGCATAATTATTATCAATAACTACAGTTTTGTTGACTTTTATAAAAAAACAAGGAGGAACTTCATTTCTTATCAGAACTTTTTATTAATATTTGTAAAATTGTATTTCATGACAAATACCTACTTACTTACGCAGCACAAACACACATAGAAAAAAATGTATTAAGCTCTTTTTTTTATTAAATGCTGTTTTAAAACGTATGACGTAATAGGTATAGGTATTTACAAACAGGTAGGTAGGTACAAACATGCGTAACTTTAGTGAATGTAATGATATCAGCTTGTATGATGATGGAGATGAAACATTTTTTGTAATTAGTTAGGTAGTAGGTAGGTACCTAGTTTCTATTCGTGTTGAAAAGGAGCTCTAATTGGTTTTTGTAAATTGACTACTGTTTGGTTTGTCAAAAATGTAGAACAAGTTTGTATTGGTCATTAGCTCTATATCAGCCTTTCCCAAAGTGGGCGATAACGCCCCCTTGTGGGCGCTGGAAGCCTAGAGGGGGGCGGTATAAATCTTGAAAAAAATGTTTTTTTTTTTAAACTAGGCGCAACAAATATGTTATTGAGGTTATTGACAAGAAAAAAACGAGGGGGGGGGCGCTACAAAACAACCGATTTTCAAAGTGGGCGTTACATGAAATAAGTTTGGGAACCTCTGCTCTATATAAATAAATTGTAGGCGTTAAATAATTTGTTTGAAAAAATGTCATCCATTTACAGAGAGTACTTTTATTTATGACATGCCGTAATCGGCAATCAAATTTGTCATTCTGTACGTTTGTTTTATATCAAACACTTCCGGCGACCATTTCAAAGAATATTACACCCACTATAGAGCCATTTATTTTATGTTCATGCAAACTTAATGACTTTGTGGTATTGTAGAGAGGTGATCACTGGTTATCCATTGCTTTGCCATGGTTCCTATTTAACCAATTTGAAGCATTTTTTCGAAGATAGAAGGAAAACATTAAAATTTATAATATCGTAGAGATAATAAAAATACACGCCGCCTGTACACATCAAAGGAACACACTGTACTCGACAGTTGCGAGCATTAAATAATTAAATATCACATAAATTTAATGTAACCCAAAAGAAGCATGATTTTGTTATGGATGCTAGCCAACGATTCCAATACATAGAAATACATAAATAGATACCAGAATAAATTTAACAAACACCGAGACCCGGAAATGCAGATATCTAAATGTTCATCACAAAAATGCCTGCCTCCGACTGGAATCGAACCCGAGCCTTATGGTTAGCCGTTGGATTTAGGCGTGAACGCTAGCCACTCGACCAACGGAGCAATGACAGCCAGAATAGAATATTATGTTACTTATGGTGAGAAAGCCATAGAAAGAATTAATCAACATAGGTATTGTAAGAGTTTGTTTACTGTAGAAGCACAATAATTAATACAGTGATTGTTAAATCTATATCGGTCAAGCCTAGTTTTATAATAGATATGATTTGCACTGTCAAAAAGTTGTCAAATGTCATGAAGAGTCAAGTTTGTAACTACATGTTTTAACTCAACACGCCCTGCCCTAAATTCATAAAAACTTTAGGCTTAAGTAGAATCTATCGTATAATAGTTAAGTCTACAGTGAATGCATGTTTCATTTTACACACATGTGGCGTTAGCAAAACAGCCAAGCTACATATTTTGACTGAGGTGGACTTTGTGAAGTTAGGGCTTTTATAGTTAGAGCATGTAGAGTTAGAAAGGTACATACGCGCACATGTATCACTTGTTAGGTACACGTGATTAAAGTTTTTCTGATTTTGTTTCTTGAAGTCCGGTGTAATATTCGGTACCTATTACGATGCGAGTCAGAATCAGAAAAAACTTTGTTCACTTGAACCATACAAGTGGTATTTGTGAGAGTCGACATTTTTATATACCACTGGATCGGAATCGCGGTCCCCACACTGAGAAGATCCGGCGAAAGAAACTCAGCGGGCTTGTCTTTTTTGCGAGGCACCGAAGTTCAGACAAACTCTACAAGTTTGACCAATGTTCTGTTGGATATTTTTTCGCAGGCATTGCATAAAACGCAAGCCTTCAAGGCTGTTCAACAGTAGACAAAGGGGGTGAATAGAAAAAGTGTAGAAAGATAATACACACTTGCCATAAAGATGACCTTAATATTGACGCTAGTTAAACTCTACCAGATGCGCGCGACACAATGTGCCTGTCTTTGGTCCATAGTAAGTACACACATGGTGTACAAGAGCAGGCATTTGATCAATATCGATATCTGACGTTCTGAGTTTTAATTTACTTCTTTTTGGTATTTATATATATAAGTATTTATACTTATATATATAAATACCAAAAAGAAGTAAATGCACTCGATACTCTCTGCCTACCCCGTAAGGGACTTGGCGTGAAGATATGTATGTATGTATGTATGTATGTATATATATAAGTATTTGTATGTCTTGTATGTATGTATTTTGTAAGTATATATTTATTTGTATGTATCTTTGACTAACATCATATTACGGGCATACGATTTTGTTACTTTGAAGTTATTTATCCAAAAAAAATTGAAAAAGACAAATCAATTGGTATGAATAACAATGTTAAACTCGAAAATGAGTGTTGCGGACACAAAAAAACGAAATAGTGCTTCTATACTTTTTATTTACTACTGAAATATGTAAAACAAAATCCCCGTGTTTACTTAAACAAGGAAAAGAAATAACCGTTAAATATTAATCAATTACTTAATCACCATGCGTTTAAACGAAAGGGTACCAAAAAACAGTGCACATGTCACGGGGGTGAAAACCCCATCGGCATAGACAAGTGTATATTTTACTGCTAATTTGTTCTGACAACATTTCAAGCGAATATGGATCTTATTAGGAATATTTAAAGTTGTATTTCATATATCAAATGAAATTGTAATGTTGTTTGTTCACATGTCGCGTAGCGGGGGTCGTGTGAGATCAGTTTATTTTTTTTATAGAAATAGGTCGTTGATATTGCCAACTGTTCCTTTTGTAAATACTTTAAATGCTTTTTATTTCTATTTCTTTAAATATTTATTCGTATATAAATAGATAGAGACAAAATAGACGATAGTTGATTACCAAACAAATGCCAATACATATTATGATTTTTGAGTAGATTTTAGAGAAAAGGAATCTACATAACAATTAACAGTATTTATATAAAAAGTATAGCTTATAATTCGTTCCCATGTTAATTAGTCTATCGGATATTCATTCATTTAATAGAATACATTTTATTATTATTATCGTTTATATTGTACACACATTTTAAAACATTAAGAAAAGTGAGCTTATCTCTAAATTCCAAGACTATTTCTATTCACATACATTGAATTAAAAAAAATAACACATAGAAGAAATATGAAAACAACAAATCATAAAATACCTAACAAATAGAAAAAGTCGTATATGTCGACACTAAATTTGATTGACAAAAGTATTGTATGAGCGATAAGTGATATTTTAATTTTAAAATTGTTTTTATTACATGTCGAAGATAAGACGAATTTGCCAATAAGTTAACAAGGTTTAAAATAATTCAAAGGTGGATAAGACCTGTAAAAAGTTCTTAAGGTGCTGACGTTAGAAAACTAAGGGTTTTATTTGTTTCATACTTAAAAAAAAGTTTGCAACTAGAAGTATAACAAATTACCACCCAACGTAATAGAGACTGCAATTATGCATATTAAAAAACATTATCAACAAATTATTGATATAAAAGTCTTTTATAGACTTCTAACATAAGATGACATATGTAAGAAGTGAGGATATTTTAAAGGATTAAGATAGAAGGGAGAAGGGTAGGAGGATTAAATAGGTAGGTAATTAATTGCCAAAAAAGCACTGGTGGTAGAGTACTGTCATTTCATGTCAGATTGTTAGATGCTAACTACAAAAAAATCAATATCAATTATTGTGGTTAAAAAAATATAAAGACGAATTTTTTGTAAAAATAAACATTGCAAATATTGTGAATTACCAACGAAGCGTGAAAAATACAGTTATTATTGAAAATTTAACAATTGACAATAAAATACTGACTACTCTAGAGTTTAAAAAATCAGCAATTCGCTAAACCGTGGTTAGTTACTCTAGGAGCTATCAGCACCTTATCGTCATTGTGAAATGATATTGTGTCACCGATGACAATTTACCGCCCAGTCATTTACACCTGTTTCGTGTAAAATATTAAAAACGCGAACTCTTATCACAGCTTTGAAACTTGCACTGATAATATCTTATCAGAGCCGGCCGTGTGTACTTCAGTACACCTGTACCGTGATGACAAATAAAGGATCTTTGCTATCGGAAAATCTTATCCATTTGAGTCAACGTTTGGCTACGAAAATATTACAAATTATTAACTTCAGATATGATAGAGTGCTTAGCAACAGCTGATCCGGATTGATCATTGTGACCAATACGATTCTCTACTATTCCTTCACCAGTGGTCCCATTGGACCGCCTCGCCTCGTTGGTCGAGTGGCTAACGTACACGCCTAACTACATCAACCAACGGCTCGGGTTCGATTCCCGACGGGGGCAGACATTTGTGTGATGAACATTTAGGTGTCTGCATTTCCGGGTTAGGGTGTTTATTAAATTTATTCTGGTATCTATTTAAGTATTTCTATGTATTAGAATCGTTGACTAACACCCATTACACAAGCATATAATTTGCTTACATGTCTGGAAATATTTATTTATTTATTTTTATTTAGTGTTCATATTGAATGATATAATCTCGAACAGAAGATAGCAAATAACCAGTATTACTGGTGGTAATTTAATTGTAATTGATATAAAATTTGTTTATTTACAACCTGTATAACAAGGAAGGAACAAATAAGTTATTTGCAGCAATTACAATATTAGACGCTATCACACATAAAATATACTTAAGCACACAAATAAATACCACTTTATCACTTGGGAGCGATCTGTCAGACAGCCTTAAATATTTTTTATTAGTGCAAGCATTATATAAGTTTACAATTCACAAACATGCAACATTAATTTTGGAACAGAAGCCACCCTTTTACATAAGTCGTGATACAGATGTCAAACAGCCGACGCTGCGTATTATTACAGCTATTATATCCCACATCTGGTAGCCAAGCCTGACGTCATTGTCTGACATGTGGGGACACTTTATTACTGACCGATTGCTTTTGAACAATACAAAGAAATCTAAGTTAAGAACAAAAGTCACTGCATATGGAGAGTATTTTGAAAGCAGATGTTTTTTGAATAAAAAGTGCAAACACTTGGTGCGATAAGCGCTTAATGTTAGTTGGTTTGGCTCCTAAGAATACAGGTATACTTATTCGTTATCGTCACTCCGTGGGTAGGAAGGGAAAGTACATTTTTCATAGTGGTAAGAAATACATGCCCATAGCACCAAATTGTAAAGATGTGTCACCAACCTGACGGAAGTCCAGCCTTTGACTATTTTAAAATAAAATAAACATAAACAGTACTTAGCTATTCCTGATGCCATAGCGACATCGTCGTGATCCTATCCGGAGGGTAGGGTAGCCGGTAGACTAACACAATAGGCCTAACATCAAGGCCACAGAACAGTATATTTGATATTTTCCATCGTCGGCGCTTGGTAAAACTTCCAAATATTCATATTTTTAAAGAAAGAAACACGTGTACTGTTTTACTTATCACTTATAATTTATTACTTTGTAATTAGTAAAATTAGTAAAACTTAGTTTTAGCCCTGATGATGCTGCACAAGCGAAACCGGTAGGCTACTAATTACAAAGTAATAAATTATAAGTGATAAGTAAAACAGTACAAGTGTTTCTTTCTTTAAAAATATGACCACAGAACAGTGACACACCTATAATATCTATGGTGTTCATAGGCCACGATATTTCTTACCATCAGGAACCGTCAGCTTATTTCACATAAATCTTTTATGTCTTATCACATAAAAAAAATTAATAACAATAACTAAAGATTTTTTTATGAAATTGATACAATAATTGTGTAATTTTTTGGATAGGTATTTGCTTACGTACTATGTTACTGTGAAATATGTTGGAAATTGTATATTGCTTGCAACATCAACAGTTAACCCTAGTTTGCTAACAAATCGTCATATTTTATCATTTATCTAGCGTAAGTTAAGCGATTATACATAATGTGACCAATTCTCTTTCTGCTCAACCACCAACACACCAACACCAACTTTTTCAATTGCATTGCATTGCAATTGCATCTTTACTTGCTATAGTACGATAAGTAAATGTGTTTTTGATGGAGAAAATTTAAATTACTATCAATAATAAAAAAAACTATTTATTTATTGTATTACGGAACACGTACAGATGGTCGCACATATTAATAGATAATACTTGAACTTCTATTTAAGAAACCACGGTATACAACCGAAAAACGGGACGGTCCCGTTCAAAACGGGACGTCTGGTCACGTTAATTATACAGCATAGGTTCTTTTAGCTGAAGTAGTACCGGGCTCTTTTCTTAACATCCAGTGTTATCGTATGTGTTATCTAATAAATGGAATTATTATTGCTGGTAATGCGGATTATGTGATATGAGGATTCGTAACAAATTATCACCGTTATTTTGAGTATTTTTCAGAATTATAAGAACATAAACAAGTAGATTAATCACTAATAGATGATAAAGATTTTAATGATACATTGAGAACCCTAAGTTGGAGTATTAGCTATTAAGTACGTAAGAGACTTAGAAGTGGCTGCAAAATTCCAAAGTACAATTCAAAGTTGTAAAAACCGTGAGGTTAGCAACATATTAGCCATTGAAAAAAGTAGCTACTTCAATTTCCAAACTGATATCGTGACAGGAAAGGGAGAATAGTAGTAACAAATTGATAGAGTCGTTGCCTAAGCCCGAGATGCTTCATTAATGGACTAGTAAAAAGTTATCTAAATTATTAGCTACACAAGCTTGCGATGAAATCGTTACATCCCTACTTTAGGTATGAAGACTATTTTCTTAACTACCAATAAGTTTAGAATATATCTGACTTGCCAATTGTTAATCATTGATTGAATAATTACCATATATGTACTAAATCCACCGTCGTCAGAATGATGTTTGATTTTTTGCAGAATGTTCTAGAAGTTTATTACAAGTAAAAGTACTTTGTATTACAAGTAAAGGTGTTCAAGTATAGGAATGTTTCTGAACTTAAAAGTTTTTTTGTAACTTTTGCCAACTTTTTCGCTTTTGACGTAATTGTGGTTTCGTTAGGTACACTATTTGGAGTAAAGTAAAAGATATTTTGTTAAAATTTTGTAAAAAAGAAATTAGGAGTAATTCTCAACATAAATTTTCATACACAGATGAAGTCGCGAACATTCCTTAGTCTTACCTAACAAAAGATAATTTGCACACAATGTAGATAAAATAATACGTCATAACAAATAATTGTTGAAAAAATATCAGGATCTTGCGAATGTCAAGCGAAATAAACTGGGGTTTTCCGATGGCGTAATGCTCATGGCGCGGTGTTGTGATAGAAAAAAAATGTACTCATCGAACAGGAGCTCTTCACTGTTGTCTATGATCGGTTTATGACACTAATACTGTGACTTGTAGATTAGATTATTTAGATTAATATCTGCTTCAGAGCATCAGACATTTTTTACTACTTTCTTTTAATATTTGTTCTTACTTAAAGCTTATGAAGGTAGTTCAAATGAAATCTATGGCGAATAATTTTTTTTTTAAATGAAAAAAGTCAAAGCAAAAACAGAGGACGAGTAGTGTTAGCATTACCCATGAAACTATATTACGAGTATTACTGGAGGCTACTACTAAGTCCTGATGTGGTTTCTAAATATTGCAAATTCCTCTATTTCCTTTTTGACTTTCTTTTTTCTTTCTTTAGATATTGGCCTTCACGTTAGTATTTGGCCATTAGTCAAGTAGAAATTTGCATCAAATTTTTATTCAATTTTAATCAATTATAATTAGTCATCAGTCATGAGTCGTCAGTAAGTCATGTCTGGATCTTGAGTAAAACGGTGGCTTTGTTACTCAAGCTCGTCTATTGAGATTTGGCGGCAGCGAGGAAATACGAGATATACTAATTTCTTCATAATTACTTCATTTGTGCACTTTCACTGAACAAAATTAATCTATTTTCCACCTAAATTAACTAATTTCACTCAATATAAACACGAAATTCAATAACTATGAAAAAATTACGACCATCTTCGTTCACGATGGCGCCAAAACTCCCCTTTTTGACTTTGTTAATAGACATCACAAGACTCGCAGAAAGAGAGGTCAGTACGTTAGAGTGAGTTAGCAATATTTGGTAATGACATTAGGTCTTTGTAAGGCGTGTAATTTCAAGTAGCAATATAGCTTCATGGACTTATTACTACAATATAAATGTCACTTTTTCTCATTAAGTTTTTTTTGTCGCGTCTGTGGTCTAGCGGTCCAAGTATTGGACTTGACTTCATGAGGTCCCGGGTTCGAATCCTGGGTCGAGCAACAAAACGAAAATGTGGTATTTCCAATTATCTAATTAAAAAATGTTGCTCGGAATTGGGTCCACGCCCATATCCCCGAAGGGATAGGCAGAGGCGTAACCAAGGCACCCACGACTAGCCGAAGACATTAAGTCCCATAATGTGATAGGCGGTAAGCCTATTGCCAATCGGTCACATTTCCAATCCCGAGCACCATTTTATATCAGAAAATTGGGAAAACCCAATTTTCTTTTTGTTGCCCGACCCGGGATTCGAACCCGGGACCTCATGCAGTCAAGTCCAACAACTGAACCGCTAGACCACACAGGCGACAAATAACTATTGTAGGATTGTGTAATAATTATTGTAAGATGAGCAGTAAATTATTTTATCAGCTGCATATGTAGCTTCAAATTATTTTTTACCATTACTTTTATACTTTCAAAAATACATAAAAAATGAAAAATAAATAAATGTGCAAACTAAGTAAATTAAAGTCGTCTTTTATTAAGTTCACGTTGCATGGTAGCGTGAAATATAGTCTCTACCAACTCTTTACAATTCTATTTTAGGCTTAAAAAGGTTTTGCTACCGATCGTTTCGAGTGGAAAGGAACGTTATCTACAAAACAACCTGTTGAACGAGCTACCTCGTCCGGTAAAACACGTGTTAGTATACACGTGAACATTGTTTCTAAATATTGCGACCCGTAAAAACTGGCCATAAAACGGAAATAAATTGAAAAATGTCACATGTCATAAATGGAAACAGAAATAGTTTTTTTTTATTTTGTTTTATTTTACGATAGGTACAAGAGCGAAAACTGTATTAAATATGCAGCCTTATTAATAACTAACTAACTTTGTTGGAAAAAGACGTCTATTTGTCATTTTTTTTGTATTCTTAATATTCCAGCCTCAGATTGATAATGAAACATACATATTTTTTGTTACATATGACACACATATTATTACATACGCAATGTACGCAATGTACAATCTATTTCTTACTTTTATACTAATCGTTTACTAGTCTAAACGTGATAATTGAAGAAAAATTCTAAGCGGGCATTACATTACATTACATTGACTACACATGACAAAATTTGCTGTTAGTTATTAAACTGACTGACGGATAATCTAGCGTTTTATGCGGTAACGGACATTTCTATGTATAAATTCGGCTGACCATCAATCTTATGTAATTCAGTAACTATGATAAACCTGACAGTAAAAATCGTGTGATGGTTCGCTAATCAGGGTAGCTGTTTTATCTGTGATTTGAAAAGTATATTTTAAATTCAAATTTGTATTATGGCAATACCTGAGTATTTGTAACACGTAATAAAGATCATGATTCGTATTTATATGGTCCAGATAACATATAATTTGGTATATTTTGTTACTTAGCGATATATCATTTTAAATTATTTTAATAAAAGCAGACTTTTAGCACTGACAATAGCAGTATGGCCTGACAACACTTAAGACTTCGTTAATACTGGTTAGGGATTTTTAGATAAGATATTAAATTTATCTATAAAAATAATGATTCATTATTGATGTTAAATGGTTCAAGACTTGTTATCAACATTACTATCGTTCGATGATCGAACGGTGCCGAAGGTTAATAATACTCGGAGTCTGTCCCTATCATAGACACGCATTTGTGTGATGAGAACCAGACTCAGGAATATAGACAAATATTATGTTTATATTTCTTAGTTTTGGTATTTAGTAAATCAAGGTATCTTCACGCCTGTATCCCCGAAGTATGAGGCAGAGGTACCAGGGCACCCACGACTAGCCGAACACACTAAGTCCCACAATGTGTTAGGTGGCAAACCAATGGCGCAACGTAGTTTTTATATTAGAGAATTGGATTGAACCCGGAACCTCACGAAGTCAAGTCCTAAACCAGACCGCTAGATTAATAATTTGGGTGTTTGTTAAATTTATTCCTGTAACTATAAATTATTTATTTATATGTTTCAGTTTTGTTGGGTCAAAGTCAAAGTCAGTCAAAGCAAAATAACATCCAGATTATGTCAATTCGTGTTGTTTGCTCAGAAAAAATGTATTTTTAGATAATGTCAGCGCTTGCCGTTGACGTGTTCCGGTTCGGAGGATAAGGTAGCCGTTAAACTTATTTTTGCTCGAGGCCTAACATCCCGGCCTAAGGTTGTCAACACACCATTACCACCTTTAACGTCTCTAGGCGGCATGAATTTCTTACCACTAGGAAATCCGTCTGCTTGTTTGTTTTCCAATATCATAAAAATAATAAAATAAAATACGGACTACTTTTAGAAGTATTTTTCTTTTGTAACTTTAAACATTAACAAAGATGTATTATGTTATTCTAATTGTTACATCAGAAGAGTAGATATGAAACACCAGATGTATTTAATAATGAATAGCCAAAAGCAACATGTGCTGGAGAGACAAATGTATCGTTCATGTGGCCACCACCGCTGCCAGATGTGGTAACTGCTCGTCGTTGTTTCCCTACAAGGTCATATCATGACATTAAAAAGTTTTTAATGTTCTACTGTTAGAACTTACAACAAAGTACTTCTGAAAGTTGTGTTTCCATTTTTCATTTTAAGATAAAGAGATTTCCTGATGATCATTACCATACCAATGTTATATATACACCAAAAGAGGAATGTTCTCAACTAAAACACGACGATGCTGATCACTGACATTGCGGAAGCAGGAATAGGTGAGATGGTTCGTTTTCTCGTTTCTGTTTCCATACCTTAAAAAATATGCACGTCAGTTCTGTAAACGACAAAACGTCAGTGGAGGGTTGAAATCACAATGACATTTTTGCATGTGTTAGTATTGAAGGGTGATGGGAAGCCAGATAGTCTAAAGACAAAGGGAGGAAGCGCCCGGGTGGTCACAAAAACAAAAGATCATTCGCGCTTCCCTTGCGACGGACACACAAAAACTAATACACAAAAAACTTCTGAATAGTGAAAACTTATGAGTGTGGTTGTCGCTTTGACTAAAAAATACTTTTATGCTAAACGAGTTATACCAAATTTGTAGAGTGAAGGTTTTTATGGTTCAATATAGTGAACTAGCGCATGGCTCGCCAGATTAGACAAGAGTCAATCGTGACCTACACCATTAATGTTTTAGATGCGTTTCTGTCCTGTGGCCAGGTTGTTAGGTCTATTGTGATAGTCTAGACTGATGGTAGTCTAGATAGAAACTACATGTGCCTAATCAAAAACTTAATATTTATAAAAATAATGTATATTGCATGTCCATTCGTATATATAACCAAATTCCTGATAGTCTGAAATCACTTCCAGTAAAAAGATTTCGAAAGAAGGTATTTGATTTGCTATTAGAGAAGACATATTATAGTGTTAAAGATGTTCTTGCTGACAAGCGTAAATAAATAATACATATATATTTATTTTTTATAAATTTAAGCCTAATTTAAGTAATAAAATCGTGGTTGCCGAGGAGTTTGTTTCGCCGTTTCTTCTCCCGACTGGCTAGGTTTGGAAACGGTGGTAGTGTACGGTAGATAGGACTAAAAATTAATCTACCTTTAAATTAATTTATAATTAATTAAGAAACTTATGTTCATAAATAAATAAAATGTTTATTAAAATGTAAATAAGGGCTGTGATTTAAATGTACATTTTCATAGAAATTAACTTCTTAAAATTAACTAAAGATTTGCACACCACAATGTGGTAGAATACGTTGTATTCTTAAATATCTTTATAACACCTTTTTAACACACATATTCCGCAAATAAATAATTTTCATTTCATTTCATTTCTACCGTCTATTCTACCCTTTGTAACGTTTGTCATTATGGTTGCAGAAATAGAATGCCAACCATCGGTATCACAATTTTCCGATCCGGTGATCCTATTTTTGTGAATGTGAATAAAACAGATGTAATATAAGCCTTTCAGTGTAAGCATGGTGTAAGCAGTGTAACTGTTGTCAAATAATCCTCCAAATGACACAGTCGTCGCGGAGGTTGGCGATAGGAACTTTAGTTAGGCTTGTCACATTTTGTGTCATTTGGAGGATTATTTGCCACAACAGTTACACTGCTTACGCTGAATTAGCAAAATAAAGGCTTATTTTACATCTGTTGTAATGGACTTCCGCAGAGTAACGCCTGATTCAATAAAATAAAAAAAACATGTGAAGTTTTTTATGATTTTAGTAATTTATCTGTAAGATTGGAAAGTAGCAGATAGATTTTTAAATAAACATTAAAACTAAAAAGATGGAATGTCAAGCAACAAAGAAGTAGGTATCTTTAGGTCCGTATTCCCGACGAGTTAGATAGAGGTACAATAAGTAGGGTAACTCTTAAATCTCGATTTTGTGCAAATTCGAAATTGAACTTTGAACAGAACAGAGTTCTAGCGGCTTATTAAATTTAGTTTCAAAAGAAACCCGGCCTTAGGTGGCAGCGCACCATTACCATCTTTTGTGGATCTGGCGTCGTTAATTTTTAACCATCAGGAAATTCTTTTGACATAACTTCATAAATTACGTAATGTAAGCTAGATTATATTGACCTAATTGTGCAGACCGGATAAACTGGAACACGACAATGACAAAAACTCCAGGACGAAAAAAGCTTAAGTGCCAAACTAGATGATTTATCGTAGATTATTTACTTTGCTTTGCCTTCCAATGTCATAAAAACTTAATGTCAACTATTCGCCAATATTGTGTTCAAGAGTACCTAAAATTACATATTCGATTGCAATTTCCAATATTGCATGAATCGAGTTACAAGAGTAACCCTACATGGCGCCCATGATTAGCTTAGTTTTAAGCGAGTGAACCCACAGGTAGTAGCTAGTCAACGACACAAGAATGTATTGTTTTCCGGCCCTAAACAGTATTACAAGCGGAAATAGTTTACCGTGATAACAATCACTGATTACACAATAGTACTTGATAATTTTTTTAGCGTCATATCTATTACATGAAGTACAAAATATAGTGTTTTTTGAAGCATAAGATTTATTTAATTATTTAAACCGAGCTAGAAATCAATCAAAGTGTAGGCATGTGACAAACCCATCGCACTCTAATGGAAATTAAACTCGCTCACGTTTATAGTTTGTAAGTAAGTAAGTAATTTCAATTATAAGTAAAAAAGTAAGTATCTTCACGCCCATATCCCCGAAGAGGTAGGCAGAGGCACAACCAGGGCACCCACGACTAGCCGAAGACACTAAGTCCCACAAGTTATAGTTTGTGTTATCAGTGTATGGAAAATATCACCAGTGGTTTGGTGTAGGGATAAGACGTACCCATTCCCGATTTCCTGGAATATTACACTAGACATACTAGGACTGCAAGGTTTTGTGTAATTGTTTTTTTTTTTAATTTCGGAATTCATGGAAGAAATTAATCCTGTTTTTTCTCGAATTACTTTGAAAAAGATAACTTATAAAATCAAGCACCTCGTTAGAGGTGACAGTCGATTTATTTTACATTAACATTGTGACTTGTAAATAATCTACGATAAATCATCTAGTTTGGCACTTAAGCCTTTTTCGTCTAAACCTAGAGTTTTCGTCATTGTCGTGTTCCAGTTTATCCGATCTGCACAATAAGGTCTATATAATCTAGCTTAGCTTATGAAGCTATGTCGAATATTCACAGTTGCACGTTGCACTACTAGCTTACACGTCTACGTACATCCACCAACCGCGAGGCTCGGGTTCGATTCCCGAGGGAGCCAGGCATTTGTGTGATGATAATTTAGATGACTACATTTCCGTGTCTGGGTGTTTATTAAATTTATTCTGGTATCTATTTGAGTATTTTATGTATTAGTATCGTTGACTAGCACCCATAACACAAGCGTATAATTTGCTTACTTTGGGGTTACATTTATTTTTGTGCCTAAATAAATATCCCTGGACAACCGTGGATATTTATTTATTTGGCAACACCAATTTGCGTCATTTGAAAATTCGTTGGCATAAATAAAGCCACCTAACTAACCACGTACAAAACTCACCAGATAAATGAAACGTCCTTATGAGCGCACTCGCTCGGCCTTGTTAGACCTTCAATCCTGTTTTTTTTACACACGTCTGCTCCGGCCCTAGGACATAACTGGTATATTATTATTCTATAGCCATCGTTTATATTCTACTATTCTGGACTAGTCTACAAAAAGTATCATCGAATTGCTATCCCCGAAGTAGCAGGAAGAGGGACCAGGGCACCCACAACTAGCCGAAGACACTATATCCAATAATGTGAAGTGGAAAAACTATCGACACTATCGGAAAGTTGCAAGGAAAATAGGAAAAAATATTTTAATGTTTCCCATACCTAGGTTATCTGTGTCTATCAATGTTAAGCGGTACAAAGGTCGCCAGGTCGGCTAGTAATAAATAAATATACTTGTAAAAATGACACAGATTGATTCTAATCCAAAAATTACCCCTATATCTGTGCTCTGACTCTAAAGTAATGTATGTGTTTGTAATATAGATGTTAGTCAAATGTAAAATCGGCTTATATTTTAATAGATACTGAATAAATTTCTTAAGAAACCTGGATGTACCCAATAACCATTACACAAATGCTTGTTTCTGTTGGAAATTGAACGTTAGTTATTTTAATAAAACACCAATTTGGACAAATCCCAAAACTCTACCAGTTACATTCATAGTACACTTTTATATGTCATAGTACATTCGAAAGATAAAGTTTAAAAATATGTTTCCCGGATATAGCAACAAAATGGAACTAGCTAGCTTCAGCGCCATTTACAGACGATGATTTATCGTTAGCGACTTTTATTTAAGATTCCAATGATACCAGTTGGCGAATTAATGCTAATGATTCTAAGAACACGCTTGGAATTCTGTAACGGAGATCGCATACATTTGTAAATAAAAACAATCACAAACATTTATCATGTCAACACAGAAAAGGAAATCTCAAATTAGTACATATCGAATACCATACCTTCGCGTTAAATCCACTTAGTGGTGGGCAGAGCAAAGTTCGATCCTTTATATAAATCTCTCTATATTTTTGGTTTTTTTGTTTATTATAAAAAATATAATATACAAGTGGTATAACACTTACACGTTTTACCTGAAATAAAGTTTAAATTATTTTTACTGGTTTATGTATTAGATAACCTTTCAACATGATATACAAATTCGGGGTAAAATTTGAAGCTTAGGATCGTTCTTTCAAAAAAGTAAGTAATTACTATTCGTAATAGGTGATCGCCTTTGTGGTTTATTGGTGCGGTATTGGATTTGGTTTCATGAGGTCACAGGTTCGGTCCCCGGGTCAGGCACTAAAAAAAAGATATTTTTTTTATTTTCTAATAAAACCAATGGTTTTCAAGATTGGATGTGTGCCCGGTTGGCAGTAGGTTTGCGACCTACCACATTGAGGGACTCAGTGTCGTCGTCTAGTCGTAGATGCCCTGGTTGTACCTCTGCCTACCCCGTCGAAGATACGATTTGGATAAATTTTGCCCCGTCATATCAAGGGATACCAAAATAACTTTAATATGCGAGTGACATCGCGGGTAACAGTTGCGATATAAATAAAAAAATTGACTTTATTTTACACAAAAGCAATAACTTCTTTCAATAAAAAAATAACACAAAATTAAGAAAACCACTTAAATTTGAATACAACTGTTAAATTTTTTTTAGATTTGTTTTTTTTTTCAAAAAGCGCTAAAACAATTTTATTGCCATTATTTTTTGGGATTACCTCTAAAAATTCATTTTTATTTAACGGAGGAATCGTCTAACAAACCTACAAAAATCACACACTTAAAATATCCCTTTTTTATGTAGAATAAAAAGGATTACATACAGCATCACAAACTATCGATACATTGAATGATAAAAGACAATTACATTTG
>NJDC01000511.1:46739-65117 GCA_002245475.1 Calephelis virginiensis | reverse complement strand
ATTGTACAAAATGCCACCAAAATTGACTAATTTCACTCAATATCAACACGAAATTCAATTATTATGAAAAAACTTCGACCATCTTTTCTCTCGATGGCGCCAAAACTCATTCCATCTCACAGTTGCAGATAAAATTTTAAATTTCATCTTTCAAAGGGGTCATTTTCAATAGCGCTCAGTGCAATTATTATTAAGTACTGTATAAATTAAAAATGTGAATTTTAAAGCTGTTTTTGTTTTTTTTGGTTGATCTAAAATTATGTCAGATATTCTGGGTACAGTAAAGCATGAAAGAAAAGGAAATAAATTGGAAGAGTAAACATATTTTTTGTTTCATTTTTTTGTGTTAGTTGTGTAGGTGCTTTCTAATGTACAGGGAGTAAATCCACATAAGTATGAGTAAATTCAATGACCCTACCTGGGTAGCGTATTTGCAGCTAGAAATACGCTTACTAGAGTTTTATTAATTATTAAAAGATAATGGCGATTGCATAGTAACTGATCTGCGCGTAAGCCTATCCTTAACATAGGATACATACATACATACCTACTTGCCCGGATTGGTACCACCGCCTTACCTATTCCTGTCGCCATAACGTGCAACGCTTGCAATTGACGTGTTCCGGTTCGGAGGGCAAGGTAGCCGGTAAACTTACTTTTGCATCCCGGCCTCAGGTTGGCATGGCACCATTACCCCCTTTGGTGTCTATAAGTGGCGTGAATTTCTTGTCATCAGGAAATCCGTCTGCTTGTTTGCCTTCCATTATCATAAAAAAAGTACATTCACGCCCAATATTTAAAAAAAGTAATAAATAGTATTTGTCATTATCCTGGAACTATAAGGTAGTCCGCACTGGCCAAGAAAAAGATCTACCTACATATAATATCTATAGGCACAATATATTCTGATTTTCTTGTATCACCATAAAAGCTGTATGTTTATTCGCTACTTAATTCCAAAGCTTAAGTAAGAAAACTGAAACTAGGTCTTCTATAAAGTTGGACTAATGGTCTTGAAGCAGAACCTCAAAACTTAGTCATTCGAGTTGATTGGATAAGCAGATGCTAAAGTTAATAAATTAATACCTTTCTAGAAGTATAAGAGTCACAGTTACAAATTAAAATTTATTTCTATAACAAAATTTAGCATATGCAGCGCCATCTAGTAGTGAGTAGCGAAAGCTACATTTTTAATATTCTAACAATTATACTTGAGCCGTCATATTAATTAATAAATGTAGACTTAAGTATGCAACCTGGTATTAAAGCCATTACTACACTGTGAAACAGGTCATAACATCCACTTGACTTTATTCTTACATCAGTCTTTTTTTTTATAAAAAAGACGGTAGAAGTATAGAACACTTACCGAACAGTAATGAACTGCTTTCCTTCTAAGCATGCTTGTAAAAGGCGGTCAGTTTACTACCACTAACATAATGAAAGTGATTGGCTGACATTATCAATTCGCCTTTCTTAAAGACACACCAAAGGCGATTAAAGCTAAGGCTGAGGAGGTTGAACCTTTACCGTAAATAAGTTTATGAGCTACCCTACCCTGCAGATTGTCACGTGACAGTGATGAGCGTCGGTTTTGATAGACAGGGATAGACAACACGGTAGATTAGTAATTAAATACTGGACTCTTGTATGAAAATAGTAATTAATTACTTGTCTCTGGTAATACTAATCTGGGTGAGTTGCTGCGCAATACCAACTCTATCACCTAGTTGTTGCTATCTGCCGTCTGGATATGTGTAGGTAACCATTAGCTGGCAATAGGGTCTTCACTACCATGCGTTGTTTATTTATTTATTGGTGAATTACGTTTGGAAAAATTAGTGTATATTTGTACCCGTTTATAGTTTTATTCTGTTTTTGTAACAAAAACTGTAACGAGCTCTGTAGTTTAACTCTTGCTTTTTAAATATCTCGACGGAATCCGTTTATATATAAGGACAAAAAGTAGCCTATGTCACTCAAACCTCCTACTTAGCGCCACACATAAAAAAATGTACTTTGATTTCGCTCCGTAGCGACTTAAAAGTAGGACAAACAAACATTCACATTGATATTGATAGTGAATAACGTCCTATTAAAATATATAAAACAGAAGCATTATGTTAGATGCCCCACCAAAATAGGAAGTAATGCATCTGGTGCTCCACAATGGCGCTTGTCAGGGCCACAGCTGCCTGGGGTCTGATAACGCAGCACGTGCCCAAGCCCCAAATGTCAATATTCCCGCGGCCTTATCGAACGGATATTAAAGGGAGTATGTTGTTTTACCACAAAGCTTTTTTATTAAAAAAACTAGTCTCTGCTCGCCGCTTTTCCGTTGTGACATTAAAACTTCTAACATTAAAAATGAGTCTTCATGGTAGCAATAAAATATATTAATTATCTTCTTATATATAAAATTCTCGTGTCACAATGTTAGTCTACATACTCCTCCGAAACGGCTTGACCGATTCCTCTGAAATTTGGTAAGCATATTGGGTAGGTCTGAGAATCGGCTAACATCTATTTTTCATACCCCTAAGTGATAAGGGTGACTCACCCCAATTTTTTTAAATAAATCACATTAAAAATATAGCAGAACAACGTCTGCGGGGTCAGCTAGTAATAAATAAAAATGAATCTCCATTTGGCGTAGACCTGACTGGATCAATGTTTCTAATTCTCTTTTTTTGTGTTAGTTATTCTCAGGCAAAGGTTCTTATGTAAAAAAAAAAACGGGAAGCTTGCAGGGAAAATTAGAAAGACAATATAAGCTGTTAAACTCGAGCGATACGAAATCGGATAATAGATTATAAAATAAATGTGAGATTTCGATGAAATGCTTATGGCTTTTAATTTTAACCCCTAACTAAAAATTTGTTTAAAATTGTTATAATAGTTTTCTCGTATTTCGCAAATAATCAGAGAAGAACTATTGTAATCCATCACAGCTTTATTCTCGACTTCATCAGCGTAAAATTAAAGGGTTACGCAAATCTACCCTACTCTCCAGACCGGAACATGACAGAGACATTATGGCGCAGGAATAGAAAAGGCTGTGGATCTTACCCGGACTAGTTATTGCACAACACTCTGCCTCCAGTGGGCTTGTTGGTACTGATCTATATTTTAACCTGTGTTCCCCTATTATGGGCTGCCTGGCAGAGACTGGCTGTTCTAATCAGCGGATTCGGACCAACACTCTCCGTGTTGGTATCTCTCGTGATTTTAAAAGATAGTCGCCGCTTATAATATGATAGCTTTTATTGGTGTGTCGCTATGCTTGGGTCGTGAACTTATGTCATGTGTGCAACTTTATTAGATAGGTATCATACAAGGATCCACCCAGAGGGGTCTAAAGTGTCCAGAACCATCAGAAAGGATTATTTCTGTACTGGGGCCAGTGTGTTAGATCAGCTCAGTGTGCAAGAACATTGACTACCCTTCCATTCAGACCGGAATGTGGGTCTGTCATGATCTGGTAGGAATAGGTAAGGCGGTCGATCCCTGACTGGGCAAGTTGCTGACCAGCACTATATCACCAGGGAGCTCTTGAGAGCTGTTTGTCAAAAGGGCAGATCAGAGTCGGACCAAACAATGTAAAATAAAATAAATCTATAATGCAGCAATTTGAATATGTGGTATAGACAAGATAATATGTGGTATTCTAGATTCACTCGAGGCTTCACAGCGTTGAGAAACCTACATCCTTTTTTAGAGTCGGCAAATATACAAGAACCTTCTCATAAATTTTATTATATAATTATACATACGTAAGTTATACTGCAGTCGGTCAGAAGTACATTCATCCACAGTTTCCTTCTCTCTATCTCTCACACACACGTACCTACACAAGCACGCTTGTACGGACACCCTACATAAACGTGAGGTTTGATAATGTCTAATAACTATTAAGTAAGCGCAACTACTGCTTAACTTTGAGATGGAAGTAGCTACGTATGTTTTTAGTTTGTTTTAGCAAAAGGTAACACTCACTTTTTCTCGCTATAGGTATTCACTTAGATTAATTTTGTATTGTATAGTTAGTAGTAGATGCCAGAGATTATTATATATATTGTCTTTGGTAGTACCTTTTATCTACCTAAGGAGGGGTGCTGATGACAAGTAACACTTGCGTTTTCTACTCCTACTGCAGGCACCAGAATTTCACATATTTGGATAAATTACCTTTTTAAGATCTTTATAATTGACTTAATATGAATGTCCGCTTCGTGTTGTTTTAATAATCCTTGTACTAAGGCATTAAGTCTTAACCTGGTAATGAGTGAATAAAAATTTGTTTTGTAAGAAAATCCATTTTATTTAACTGAGGATTTAATCCACTATTATATGTGAGTGAGATTATGCCATGCACCAAATCAAATTAAAATTAATTTTTAACAACATGACAACATTCATGACAACTTTCGTCCTATTTTTATTTGTAATAACCTTCTAGTGATACCAAATCCGATACACATTAATAATTGCTTTGTGAAAATTGCTATTTTTTTTCCGAAATGCTATTATGTGTATTAAATTTAGGAGCTTCTATCACTAACCTAAACGGACCCGTCCAATATGGATATTGTTGCTAGCGTTAATACGGCAGGGACAGGTAAGGTGATTGTAGCATTCTGGGTAAGGTTGAAAAAGGTATTTTAAAAACATTAATTAAATAAGTATTTTAATTAACATTAGAAACTGTATCATGTGCTGCGAACGTCAATTAAAATTTATTCTCTTCAATCTAGATATAGTTATGTCGCCTCTGTGGTCTAATCACATTTAGTTTGTCCGGCCCGGCGTCGGACTTGACTTCTTGAGGTCCTGGGTTCGATCCTCGGGTCGGGCAATAAAAAAAAGAAAATTTGAATTTACGATTTCTTGATATAAATCATGTTTCCCGGGATTGGAAATGTGCCCGGTTGGCGATAGGCTTGCCACCTATCACATTGTAGTACTTAGTGTCTTCGGTACCTTGGTTGTGCCTCTACTTTGATAATATTTATTTGTATTTACTTTGCCGTTAGTTTGTTTGTGCTCGATAAAGAGTTCATTCATTCATTCAATTATGGTATGAGATTATTTGACTAGCATGCGATGGGTTATCACATCCCTACTCCAAAAGTCATAAACAAACACTTGAGCAATCGTAATCCGCATTTGTCCTGCAGTCGTGCCAATAGTCCACCCTTTGTTGGCATCTACTGCACTGACAGCTGTTCCCACACATGTTCAATTATCGCAAACGTCGTCCATGTGTCTAATCGACCCTAACTACTGGCATATCGGTAGTATTGTTTAGAATTAGCCACGCTAAGGTTTATGTCATGGAAAATCAAACAGGCTTTATAATGTTAGGTATACTTGTTTTTATGGCATAAGTCTGAGAACAAGCGCGTGGTTCCTCGGGTATCAAGAGACGACCTTGGCCAATAGAAACTGTAGGAGCTTTTATTATCTTTCTACAGACTTTTAATGACTATCATCTGATCAACCTGAAGATAATTGATAAACAAGAGCGTTTGTCAATTTGATTATTGTAATATCACACACTCGAATTATTATGAACTAAATTAATTATATTATATACTAATAACTTAAATTATGATCGAATAATATAGATGATTAATTAAAACTGATATTATTTGATTATACAAATGGTCTGATAATGATCTGGGTACGCACGGCCGCGGCGCGAGGCTCAACTAGGTACGAACTGATTTTTAGCGGCTGAAACCCGCGAGGTGACAATCTGCTGACACTGTATTGAATTAATGCGTATGATACGAGTAGATGTACGTCCAGCCCGTACAGAAACCATGATTGATATTTAACTGATACGTCGCGTAGGCCACTTGTATAAGTTTACTTAAAATATACCTTAAGCACGGAACAAGAGAGTAGCAAGCTATAGCTGAAACAATGGTTGAGACGGTGGACCACTATAGGGGCATTATGATGCATAGCACTCTACCAAAACTGGTAGAGTATGTTTTGACGCTCGCCTCTTACAGGCTGCCTTTTTTATGTTGTACTTACAATATAATCTTAAATTTTAAAATGTTTAATAAAAACCCGACAAAACCTATGTGTAACGTAGCTAAGTACACAAAATTATTCACATCGCAATCGGGCCAACCGTTAAAAGCCATTACCACAGACATACATACATATATTTTCCGTCAGGCGTCAACAAAACTCCTCATTTTGCGCCGCGGGCGGAAACAACGCATCCGGCATCACAATTTTTGGGAACTACAATGCAAAAGTGGCTGGTAATTTTGACTTGTGGCGCTCTTTGGGGGAGGCCTATGTCCAGCAATGGACGTCTTCCGGCTGATGATGATGATGCAAAAGACAAACACACATATACACACAAACAAGTCAAACTTACGACAGCGTTCTTTTATGATGTGCTTTAGGAGAATAGCAAAAAGCACGAAACGTCTTTAAAACTATGGTCCATAAGGCATCTCAAATTAAATTCATCAGGTCCTTGTCATCAAGTTATCGTCATTAGAAAATATGAATAGATCCAGTTAAGGCGATTCGAATAAGTCCAAACTCGATGGTTTTACCAGTAATCATTCCAGCTTTACGTCTCCTATCTTTGAGATCCATCATCAGACCAGTTCAGTATTCTCACATAAAATTAAGAGCGATATGCCTACCTACTACCTAAATAAAGATAATTTGTCTGACATCCATTTTGATGCTAGCAAATCACCTTCAACTCTTGAAAAAATCTCCGTAAATGTCTACGTCTATTTTAATCACGTTAGTTCTCAAGTTTATGCTTTAGATGACTTGCAAAGATTCCAGAAACAGAATACCGTAACTTTTAAACTTTGATCCATTAGATATCTCCCAGTTCAATCATCAGGTCCTTGTCATCAAGTCCTCGTAATCAGAAAATATGAAGAGATCTAGTTAAGCCGAATCGAATGAGTCCAAACTCTATGGGTTTACCAGCAGCTGCATTCCAGGGTTACGTCTTCTATCTTCGAGCTCCATCATCAGACAAGCTCAGTTGTACCAGCACTAGTTAGTCTTAGGTCTCGCATATGCTTAAAATGGAAATAAATACCTATAGTGCGTCCATCCATTCCGATGCTTACGAAAAAGCTCCAAATGAGCTGATGACCTTGAACATGTCGACAGATCTCCATTAACTATAGTTAGGAACCATCTCAATCTCATCAGCTTTCAAACATAAAAAAACCGCATCAAAATCCGTCCATCCGCTAAAGAGCTGCGATACCAGACATACACACACAGACACGTCAAACTTGTAACACCCCTCGTTTTCTGTTGGGGGTTAATAATGGTTAAGCCTTTTTAAAGTGATATCTAGTACTTTGAAAAATAATTAGTACTACTTTTATTTGTTTTTGCTACTCGACCCTAGATGGCGTAATTTTTGTGTTCTGAATTTGATGAGTGTTTGTTTTTTTTTGTTGTTTGTTAATAATAAATTAAATAATATTCTAATAAATTACACATGCCACATTTGTAATAAATTATAATTTTGGATTTGTTATATTTTTAGCAAATTGTTAATTTATTCTAAAAACTAGAATTAATACACTTGCCGAATTTTAAAAATAAAAAAAAAGTTTGGCGCCATTTTCTAAAACATTTTACAGGAGTAGGCAGTAGGCACCTATTTAGTGCTCTCTGACAAAAATACTTTATTTATGTTTCATTTATTCCATAATATTGAAATAATTATTCAGTAACAGAAACAAGTACCACTGTCGAGGTAAGTTAATACAGGAATAAGTTAATGCAGATAATTCAGTTCCAGTCGCCAAAAAGCAGAAAGTTATCTTGTAAGCTTCTGCTTTTTGGCAATTTTATTTGCTAATATGCAAGATAAAAAAGAATTACTGCCTTGCTAACCAAAACCATTATCTTTCTTCTATTTACCAACAATTTAGGCTCATCCGTATCAAGATTTGTGTACGGCTACGTAATCACAGTATAAGAATATTATTAGTACTATCGTACAGATGACTGATGTACGAATCGCAAGCAAATTTAAATGTTAACATGTGTGGAAAAGGCGCGAGCAAGTACACCCAATTTATTTACTCACAAACTCATGCAAGCTAAATATTAAATTTTAAACATAAGATATTGGTTGAAGGTTGATAAGCCTTATAGACCTGAGCATAGCTAAAACGTTGGAAGTATTTGGTTTTTGTACTACGGGCTTTGACGTCGACTCTTCTAAAGGTAACTGTGCCATTCGAATCTATGTAAACTATGGAATGAAACCTCCCTGACGTAATTGAAATAAATAATTAATATGTATGTAGTTCGCAGAAATGTATTCTTGTCTAAATCAAAACAAAATTACATTTACATTGGAAATTTGCAAAGTTAAATAATTTGTTATAATGTACAAAATTAATTATAACTGGGAATTTTTATTCAAACTTGGCGCATAATATTTGTAATTAGGGTACTGAAGACAGAGAATTTTTAATTGCTGATTATTCCACCCATTGACACCTTGATCGCAGCAATTGTGATATACACACATCAATCTACGTTTGATTGTTATTTGGCACATCTGAGCATAAATTACACACTAATGTGCAAGTACATCTGCGTTCGCTTGCTATTTGACACGTAGCAGCCGAATCGATTTGCTATTTTTTTTTAATCGAATTACGATAGCATTAGCACGAATTAGCTTATATACTCGTACATATCTCGGCGATTTTGGCCATGGCTCGAATGTTACAAGTTGCATTATAACTATAGGATCTGCGGTTCGTCTTTTGGATAAGAGGACCTACATTTTCTTGTTTAGTTTATAGTTGATAGAAAATAACTTTAACCCACCAGCAGTCGTCTCCTAGCTATCTGCTCACAACGATTTATGGCGACAATGTGTGCTACATCGTTTTCTTTCTTAGATACAAACTCACGGAGATCAAACGCACCATTCCTTTAAGAGCTAAGCGACCTAAGTTAATATAAAAGCCAATAGTAGGTATTGTTGAAATCCTAGTTGTAGTGTTAGCGTAACCTACAGGTTTTACAGAGTTTAGTCATTAGTTTCTCAAATAGCATCCAGGTTTACGCAACATGAACGCACTACCATTGATGGTTTTACTGCAGTGATCTTTTGTCATACAGGCTGCCACAAATAAAAGCGTTTTAGGTCATTATGGTATAAAATAAAACACTAGTCAACATCGTTTTTTTTACAACTTATAATAGTTATTCTAAGCAGTCCACTTCAGACATCTTGTATCCAGATGAGTGCCGAGACATCTAATGCAGCAGTACCTGGACCCACAAGGGATACACGTATAATTAGATGGAAAACCGCAAACCGCGCAGAAATGTCGTTCAGGAAATCTGAAACCAAAAATAAATGTGTTTTTTTTCATTTGTGTGTCTGTGTGTACAGAGACAGCTTTCCTTCCGCGAGGAGAGGAAATGTCACTTTCCAGCTCTGTCGGTTAGAAAAATAGACAGCACATATTAGGCAGCATAAAAAAAGCTTCAGATGATGTCATGTCCCAGCTAATCTGGAAAGCTTAATGTAGATGGAGCTAGTTAAGACTGTAGGACGTAGGTCATAATATTAATATCTGTCACTTCTAATTAAATTGGTTACTTGTTAAGTCTTAAGCTAACACCAATAAAAAAGACAGCTTGATTGACGTACAACCAAAATTAGCACCGCCTAGCGCTAAATTCACAAAAACTTTACAGGTTTCCCCAAAACGACATTGTGAGTTAGAAATACAATTACAATTAAATAATTAATACATTTCCTTTCCATGTAGGCTTGTGCGAGTTCTGTGAATTTAGCTAATGGCGGGCATGACTTCACTTGTGATCAGATACTAATTTACCTGCCTTTGAAGAAGTGCGTTGGTAACCTGAGAATATGATGTTAAGCTTTTTGCTTTAGTTTACAGGATGGCATCGGTACTAATAACAAATATTTAATGGTACTGATATTGTCAGTGATAAATTAATTGTTTACTAGTACGTCGATGATGCTACCGCAGATTTTATTTTTAAAAAGATAATATCTATTTATTATATATCACCTATGAAGTTCACATAAGTTTTTTTCCAAGTTTAAAATTGAACAGGTTAACTCGACATTTGACTTTCAAACATTTCATTTATCGATGATTTCAAGTAGAAGTAGTTTTAATGTTTTATTAATTGCATATTTACGTTGTGCATCATAACCCTCAAAGAGATGTCTTAAGAAACCATGATACCTCTTGTTTTCCCTGCTCTGTAATCTTTTACTAGTTGGTTTGAACCGGATATCTGCTGCTTGGTTATTTCTGGTATCGTAGTCATGTAACTCACACAAAACGTTTAGCGTTTCGGCTTAGCATAACGCAAATATTTTAAATGGCTCAGGTGGGTGTATTTTTCACCATCAGGTGATCTGGCGCTGCACCGAGCCGTTTAAGCAGTGGTCAAATGAAAGTGATATTTTGAGTTGCAAGTTGCGAAATATAAACCGCGGAATTAAAATGTATTGTACTTATATAAATTGTACTCGTTGTGTGGTGGAAAATAAAAAAATAACGCTCGTATGGCTAATATTTACATATTATTAAAAATATATAATGGTCTGGCAAAGAGTCAGATGAATTGGATTAGTTCAGCGCGGACTCAGCGGACCTAGATCAAAGTATCTTCACGCCCATATCCCCGAAGAGGTAGGCAGAGGTACAACCAAGGCACCCACGACTAGCCGAAGATACTAAGTCCCACAATGTGATAGGTGGCAAGCCTATCGACAACCGGGCACAATTCCAATCCCGACCAACATTTTTTTTTATTAGAAAATTGGAAAAATCCGATTTTCTTTTTGTTAGCCGACCCGGGATTCGAACCCGGGACCTCATGCAGTCAAGTCCAACACCCGGACCGCTAGGCCACAGAGGCGATCGGACCTAGATCAATATGGGGTAAAACAGGGTTTTGCTTGAAGGCGTCACGGTAAGCTTTCTATTCGCTTGTTATACTTTTCACTAGCTTCTAGCACTAGTGGGAGGTCCACTGTCCACGATTTAGTTTGTATTGAATTTCGTAAATACTTTCCTATGGTTTTTTCAAAATGTATGTGTTGTGTGTTTCAAGTTTTAGGAAAATCCGTTCAGTAAGCTTGGTTTCGTATTGATGGATAGGTCAGTCCTTATATAATTCTATATGACAACTAATATACTTACTTCGACGGTGGTACTTGCGCCGACATATAGTTTGGAGGATCTGGCCGAAAACTTGCATCTTCCTCAACCAATTGTGCAAAAGTTTTTCTAAATCTCATTTTATAATACTCAGCACTCTTAGATTTCTTTTTCCTAGTTGGTTTCTCATTAGAATCAGCAAACTTTGGAACCTTTTTTGACATAACCAAATCAGCATGAGGATCTTCATGGAAATTGTCTTGTTCAAGTGCTTCAACAGCCTTTCTTGCTCGTCTTTTTCTTGCTGCATCATCTAAAACTCTCTTCTTTTCTGCATCTTTAACTCTTCCTGACTCTCTTCCTGTCATTTTGTTTACAGAGCCTTATCATGTATAGGTATACTAAGTTGATCCATTAAATCATCAACCCGAGCTTGTAGGGTATCCACAATATCTGAAGATATAAAAAGATGTGTCTCGTCTAAGTCTTGAAGAATGAATTTTCTACCAAGTGCTAATGTTTCGTCTAAGTGCAGAAGGAACTGTTTCATTGCAGGATCGCTGAAACAGTAAGAAAATGTCTAAGAAACGTGGCTTGAGTGCAGAGGAAAAGAAAACCAGGATGTTGGAGATATTTCATCAAAGCAAGGATTTCTTTCAACTGAAGGTAAAAAAAAAAATATCCCTTGACAATTCACACAGATTGAATATAACCCCAAAGGAAGCAAATTATTATGCTTGTGTTATAGGTGTTAGTAAATGATTCTAATGCATAGGAAATACTTAATAACAAAAATAAAAATTAACACCCAGACCTAGAAATGCAGATATTATCTAAATGTTCTTCACACAAATGCTTGCAGCACTCAGCTCAAAAAGATCACAACAAAATGTTGAATATTTTAAAAGTGTAGTGTTCACTACAATAATGTATATGTATATGTGCATCAGGTATTTTTTTATATTTTTTATAATATTGGAAGTAAAACAAGCAGACGGATTTCCTGATGGTAAGAAATTCATGCCGCCTAGAGACAATAACGGTGGTAATGTAATGGTACATTGCCAACCTGAGGCCGGGATGTTAGGCCTCAAATAAAGGTAAGTTTACCATCTACCTTATCCTCCAAACCAGAACACGTCAACAGCAAGCGCTAACGGTATGGCAACAGGAATAGGTTAAAGCGGTGGTACCAATCCGAGGAGTCGCTGAGAAACTCTACCACCTAGTATGTTTGTGGAGGCCTAAGTGGTCACCTTTTAGGCCATACTTCGTAAGAGTGTCTCTTCCATGATGCACATGCTAGGTTGCAGCACCAGTAGCCTCCTTAGGGTCATTGCAGGAAGATATGATGGTGACCGCCTCATTGGCCAAGTGGCTAGCATACACGGCTAAGTACACCGACCAACCGCGAGGCTCGGGTTCGATTCCCGACGGGGGCAGGCATTTGTGTGATGAACATTTAGATGTCTGCATTTCCGGGTCTGGGTGTTTAATAAATTTATTCTTGTATCTATTTAAGTATTTCTATGTGTTAGAATCGTTGACTAACATATCACAAGCATATAATTTGCTTACTTTGGGGTTAGATTCAATTTGTGTAACTTGTCCAGAGATATTTATTTTATTATTTATTTTATACGAGGGCTCCATATTCGAATTTGGGACAGGACTTTATATATGATTTGCCAATTTTGTTACTTAATTAAAATGTTAACATTAAAAACATTGTCTAATAATTGTATTTATAATAAATTTACTATTACTACTACTATAATAAAAAATATTGAGAAGGTGATTTATTAAAATAACTGTTTTTAGGAATTAGAGAAAATAGCTCCTAAGGAAAAAGGTATCACAATGCAATCAGTCAAAGAAGTGATACAAAATCTGGTTGATGATCATCTTGTTGATTCAGAGAAAATAGGAACTTCAATTTATTTTTGGTCTTTTCCAAGGTGATTTTCATTTCTTTTTTAAATTCTATATTAAAGACAAAACAATTTCACACACAATTTCCTATTTCTAAAATCTCCACGACCTATAGTTGCTAAACTGAGGATTCTACACCTCTCTACCAGGTACACGTCACTCTCGATCAGAATACAAGAATTGCAAGTTCTTACGACAACAATGCAGTGCCCATTCAGACAAATCCTTGTAGGATTACACTATCTCATGGAAAAATAGGAATTAGAGAATAGTTCTCATACTTATGTCCTTTAATATTAATTTTCCTATTCCGATCTTTCCACAAACACTTATCTTCATGCCCAATCTATTGTGCGTTAGGCAGAGGACCTGAAAAGCCAAATGTCCTTCCTACAGACCTTCCTAGCTTCCTTCACATTCATAACTCCATTTACACAAACACACTGCTTTTGGATACTCTTGATATCATCAGTTAAACCCAAGGCAGTTTGATCTTGAAATGTCAACTTAGGGCTCAGCGCAGCTTATCACGTAAAAAATATTAATATTGTGAATGTTAACAAATAACATTTCCTTCACAGCAAAGCAAAACATGCAAAAAAGAGAAAACTGTTAGACTTGCAAAGTGAATTTGAAGAGGTTACTAAAAAAATGAAAACCACTGAAGAGGCTATCACAGTAGAATCTGTAAGTTACATTAAACTTTAAAGCATTTCATCAAACTTTTTCCTTGGCAATTACAGCTGATTGACCTTATCAATATTTGAGTCATTTTTTATATTGCTATTGTTTTTCGTTTTGGCTTTTTTAGATTTTATATTACAGGGATTTCACGTATTTTAATCCTAATCATGCAATAAAAGCAAAGTAATTCCATACAAACACGACAGTATATTTTTTCTTAGATATACTTATAACCCCAATTGATTACATTGATTTGATATTTTCCATTGTCGGCGCTTGGTAAAACTTCCAAATATTCATATTTTTAAATGACAAAACTCTTGTACTGTTTGGTAGGCAGAGGTACAACCAAGGCACCCACGACTAGCCGAAGACACTAAGTCCCACAATGTGATAGGTGGCAAGCCTATCGCCAACCGGGCACATTTCCAATCCCGACCAACATTTTTTTTTATTAGAAAATTGGAAAAATCCAATTTTCTTTTTGTTGGCCGACCCGGGACCTCAGGCAGTCAAGTCCAACACCCGGACCGCTAGACCACAGATTTATCAAATAATAAATTATAAGTGTTACGTAAAACAGTACCTACAAGTGTTTTGTCATTTAAAAATATGATTACATTGATTTACGTTGATCATAGGAATGGATATACTCAAGCTCGTTTTTGAAATACAAACAAAAAATTGAAAAGAAATAAATACACTCGATAAAAATAGCTTTACTTCCAGAGGTTAAAAATAACTAGTTTTAGATGCAGTCATACTTTTACTTATAAATAAGCAATTTAGAAATATATACAGATTTAATGTAAAGATAATTTTTTGAAATATGTAACAATAAATTAGATTGGCCGTGAACCAAGTGATGAAAGATCACAGTTGCTAAAGCAATTAGAAGATTTAACTAAACAAGAAGGTAAACTAAAGACAGAATTGCAAAAGTACCGAGATTGTGATCCAGAATATATATCACAAATTAAAACTGAAACTGATGTAAGTAGACCAAAACCCAGTGTCCAAAATAACTAGCATAAGCATAACAAAAAAAAATATCTTCACGATGCGGTAGGCAGAGGCAGGGCAGCCACGACTAGCCACAAACAACCAAAGTCCCACAATGTGATAGGTGGCAAGCCTATCGCCAACAGGGCACATATGCTATCATGGGCAACATTGTTTTTATAAGAAAATTAAAAAACAAAACTGCAGCAATATTTCTCATAGAAAATTGAAAATACACATTATCTAATTTTTTTGTTGTTGCCCGACTCGGGGGTTGTACCTGGGACCTCAAGAAGTCAAATCCGACACCGGACCACAAGACTAGAGATATTTATTATTATTTATGAATCATATTTTTTGCATAACCTTCCTTGTGTGACAATTAGTGTCTGCAATTAATATGATTATAATCTATCACATTTTTTCAATGTTGTAATGTTAATGTGGGTCTAAAAGTAAAAAAATCTGATCATAATTTATGAAGCAAATTTTCGTTAAAAAAATGTAAAAGGCTCAGAAATACCCCAATAACCTAAGTATCCACATGAATCAATTACATCCACTCAAATACCTTTGGTGTCCAGTCAACCAATGTGGTTAGTTTTAAGTTTTACATGTATTTTTATATGATTTACTCCTAATTACAATTTTTGGTATGTTTATTAATTTAAAGAAGTATCTTCACGCCCATATCCCCGAAGAGGTAGGCAGAGGCACAACCAGGGCACCCACGACTAGCCGAAGATACTAAGTCCCACAATGTGATAGGTGGCAAGCCTATCGCCAACCGGGCACATATCCTATCCCGAGCAACATTTTTTTTATTAGAAAATTGGAAAAACCCAATTTTCTTTTTGTTGCCCGACCCGGGATTCGAACCCGGGACCTCATGCAGTCAAGTCCAACAACTGAACCGCTAGACCACGGAGGCGATACTTAATTTAAATAAGACATTATTTTATGAGTGTATATATTAATATGTAGTCAAAATACTTTTAACTATGTAGTGAATTTTCCAGATTCAGTTTGCTTACAACTCATCAACATTTTTAGTGAATTTAAGCAGCAGTATTTCTTATCATCACAAGTTTTTATTTAATTATGGTTTTGTCTGTTTTCAATAAAAGAAAGAGTACCTGTATCCTTATTTATTTTAGGAACTTAAATCAGCTATAAACAGATGGACGGAGAATATTTACATAATGAAATCATATATCAAAAACACTTTTCACATGGATGACCTAGCAATTGATCAAAGCTTTGGTATATCTCCAGATATGGATTACATAGAAGAATAGGTTTGGTGACAATTACATTGATTTATAACTGAAAATAAAATATATCTAAATCTTCGGTTTCATTTAATAAATGTTTGTTTAGCAACAACAATCTTCATATTGCATTTCCATGTTACTGTTTCATGTTAAATCCTAATTCTAAATATCATAAATGCAAAATTGGTTGGAACAATGGATGGATATTTGTTACTCTTTCACACAAAATTACTGAATGGATTTAGATGAAACTTTACGGGAATATAGTTTAAATACTTTGGAATAACACATAGGCTACAATTTATAAAAAAATACTTCAGTACGCAGGGCGAAGCAGTGAGTGGAAGTTAGTAAATAACAAAAAGTAAATCTTTGGAACTTCTAAGAAACAGCCTAATTAAATTAATGTTAAATTAACGCCTATTAAATTAACGCTTGCCATATGTAATGTAGATGTATCAAATTAATATACCAAAATAAGACAATAATAAGTTCCAATTACCTATTCCTTACAAGTACATGTACTGGTATGGTTTATCCTTAAACATGTACTTAATAATATTTCCTCAAACGCTACTGGCTATCCACAAGGGTCAGGTTTGATTAGCAATAATTTATGAGTAGTAAAACTGCAAAAACTGACTTTCTTAAATTTAGGTGTTTTCCTCAATTTCATTGGGATTCCATCATCAGTTCCAGGCTTTGTGGCAATATGATCACATCGGAATCACCTCTTTTTGGAATTGTGCTCTTTTAAACACAAAATTGTTTTAAAAATCTGTTAGAGTTCAAAAAGAAGTTGTTAAAAAGTTGGTTTAAAAGTGTTAGTAGATCATGCAAGGTTACTATATGTACACATTTCTGGTGGTGTTAGAAATGTATTTTAATTTATTTATATGTTTTGACTAATACCTCCAAGTAATAACTAGTAAAACTTAGCAAACATTTCCTCAACTGTGAGTGTATCTCAACCAAAAGTACAAACATGTGACCACAATATGCCAAGCTATTTTTATTATACCAATGTTTTAGACATTGATTTCTTTTCCACAACTTGAGCTTTATTTATCCTCTTCAACATAACATGAATTTTACAAATTATGAGGTTCTGGTTTGAATATGATAGTTATTTCTGTCATGAACAAGGACTTTAGTTTGGTTTTGAGATTTTATTTATCTAATTTTTGTCATGAAAGATATTCCTAAGTATTGGTGAAGTGTTAATACACCCATGTAATATGTAAGCTTATAATTTATCTATTTAGGAGTTAGTTTAACTTGATTTGAGTGGTTAGTCTTCGAAATGTTCATTCAGTGCCTAGTAAAAACTAAGTTCTAGCTGTTTGCACTCTATAGCTTTTTCTTGCTTGCCCGCGGGGACGATTTTAGCTAACGGCGCAAAAATCAAGCAATACTTATTTAAATTGTGAAATAACTTAAAAGATGAGTGATTCGGCAAACGTCCTGGTTGGAGTTAGTTAAATCTAGCGACAGTATACTCCATTAAATCGCGTACTTTTAGGTTACATCAATTCGTCATTTATTCATATGAATTAGTCTTAATTTATTAATAGAATTAAAACTGTAATTAATGCATGTCTTTATTTCTAAACAGAAAATTGTAACTTGGTAACCGGAAATTTGAAATCACAATATTTGTAGCTTACCATTCAACGAGGACTCCTTTCATAACATTTACCATTGTTCATGATTATTAAACAAAGTTTATTTAAAGCAATGTTTCCAGTTTTGCGAAATATTTAAGAAATCCAAAGCACAAAATACAAATTTACATTTACACAAACATACAAATCATAGCAACAAATGAAACTGACAAGTGACAAGTTGACAACTGACATTCGACAACAATGTAGGGATATCGATTTTAGATCGATTAATCGAAGAATCGATTCTTCAGGCCAAAAAGATGTATTTTTAAATCGATATGAAGTACTGAATAGATTTAGTGATTCGATATTTAACTCTTGTAAATCGACATTCGAAATTTTCTTTTTCGCTATAAACCATAAAATTATTTACAATTAGTTTAAAGTACCCGTATTAAATGAGTGTTGCCGTTAACGGGTTAGTTACCTAAAATTTGCTAAATAGCAGCGTGTTAAGTTCCTCCTCTTTTTAAAAAAATGTCTTGTTTGTAATCTTTGACATTTTGTATCTATGATTGATAATGTGTCATTAATTGGTCAAAGATGTAAAATAAGCCTTTATTTTGCTAATTCCGCGTAAGCAGTGTAACCGTTGTGGCAAATAATCCTCCAAACGACACAGAATGTGAC
>NJDC01000511.1:0-28033 GCA_002245475.1 Calephelis virginiensis | reverse complement strand
TAATAATATCTTTATTGTACACAAAACGTTATCACAAACATGAATATAAAGATAATACAGTACAATGGGCGAGTTTATCTCCAGCAACAGAGATTTCTACCAGCTGACCCGTAAAAAGGAAAAACAGAAACAAACATAAACGTAAATTTGTAGACTACGGCAGCTTTTTTTTTATTTTACAATGTGAAACAAGCTGGTTGGTGGCTCTTCTGATAATAACAGAAACATAGAAGTTTCCTACATAAGCATGGAACACTAATGCTTAGGCATTAGGCATAGAAAATGTTATGGTATCAATTCCAACGAGATGTTGCACAGCACTATGAGACATAATGATAACTGGGAGTGCTGGTAGAGTTGTTTAGTAAACGACAACCAGCGGGCGATAAAGCCACTACATCCCTATGCTAAAAATGAAAATAAAATAGTCATTTGGTATAAGTCAAATGTAAATTATAATAATAAATATTCCAATTAATGTAATTAATTAGTACTATCACTCATTTCATTAAAATTGGTTCAAACCAATAAATTATTTTTATATTTTAATATCATTAAAGTAAGAATTAAGATACATAAGCTGTATTTCTAATCTGTGTTGAAAGATTATAGATGTAGCTTTGGACAAAGATAAGCTTCTAAATCCAGAAGTACTCTTTACGGTCTAATCTTTTGATTAATGTCTTTAGAGAAAGATCTTTTTTTATTCTGCAAACACACTTTAGCAGGACACTTAATTAGACTTAGCAAAATTTTGAGTAACAGTTTCATTAAAGTGAAATGATTTTACTAACATTTCAAAACCAGAATATTGAAATTTAAATTTAGAAACAATGAAACACCTGTTTTCAGATTAATTGCGATTGCGATTTTAATTAAAATAAAATAATTGAGACTTATAGGCTAAAACTAAAGCATAGTAATAAGATACTATTATTTCAATTTATTGAAATACTCGTATTAATATTTGTACATTAAATGGCTGAATGCCAAACCTATAGAATTATTATGTTTAGCGAAAGTTAAGTTTTTAATACAACGTTTTTAATCCTGTAAAATAATCCTGTAAAAAAATAAATCTGTTATAATGGATTTCCGTCAACAAAGAAGCTAGGAAGCTAGAACAAAATTGCATAATTCTTTTACCAAGTATATCTTAGCTAGTCAGATTTGTATAAACTTAAAAACATTTTCAATATGTAATGACTTACCTATTAAAATGTTTCCTGAAGATACCACTAGTACAGTAGAGAGCAATGGGGTTGACACAGCTGTTCAGAAAAGAGAGACAGAACCCCACAATACGAACAGCACTCCACCATGAGTTGTAGTCCTCTTCTGCTGTCGGGCTAAAACAAATCATCAAATAAGTACACCCCGTATTAACCCTGATCTCCTTGTAAGAGGCGAGCATCGTTTGATTCTCATACTGGTCGGACCTCTCGCTCATACTCATACTTGTTTTTTATTTGTATAATAAAATAAGTATAATACATAGGAAAATATTCCAGTCAATTGAGAACCTCTTTGGAAAATAGGTTAAAATGTAGTGAAGAGTGAATACGAAGTTATCGATAATCGCGTGGGCGAAGTCGCGAGAGGTGGTATACCCTACCCTATATCCTTTCTATAACTTTTAGTATTCTTTACTTATTGTATTGTTTTATTTTTGTAATGTATTGTGTTGTATTATATTATATTGTGTATATATATAAATAAATGTAACCCACATTAAAAAAAAAAACAAATTTTGAGAGACAATTCAGAATCGGTAACACTTTCGATTTGTGAAATCATTAAAATATATTTAATAATACGTAAAGCAAAAACTTTGGACCCCATTTTTAAGAAAATTGCGCTGACGGAGGAGTATGCAATTTGGTACACTTATGGTTTATGTGTAGGAGAAGTGCAGAACGCTAACATTTTTAATGATAATGTTTAAAAGTGCATTAATTAAAAAAAATAAAACATTACAAGTATTACCATGCATTTCACATAGGCAAACAAATATGTTAATGATAACGATAAAAAATCACAGATGGCGCACAAACTATTAACATACAGTTTGGAAACAAAGTAGTTGGTCATGAGAAATTAAGATGGCGTTATTATCAACAAGATATTAAAATTTATTATGGTCGAATTTCGACCAATGGGCGACCACTAGTTTTAAAAATATGTGTCGACGCAAAATACAAGATAGTATATGTTTGCTGAGGTTACATGGGTCTCCTGATGGTACAAGGCAACCGTGGCCAATAGACACCATGGATGCTACAGGTGCGTCGCTGTCTTGCGACCAGAATGTTAGGCAACTCGATCCACAGACAGCACTACTGACTGTTTGGGAAAATATTCCCTTCTCCATTCCACCGTCACTTTCTCTTCACACTGGTAGCCTCCACGGGATACGTGGTATTCAACACAACTGATATCAAGGATGAGAAATGTGCTTTGCTAACTTGAGGCCGCGAGTTAAGAGTCTTGCATAAAAAAAGACAAAACAATATATTTCATTTAAAAAATTATAATAGTTGCACTTTAGCCAACCGGTTTCAGTAACTAACAACCAAATACTGAACATTCGGCTCCAGACACGTCAATTAACATTTATAAAGTCACAATTTTGTATGAAAAATATCAAATTAATAACTGATTGAAGAATATTTAACGTCTCAGAATGTGCCCGTTATTTACTCAAGTGTATCCTGGATAAGTACAAGTGTTATTTTAAAAGGGTACAGCACAATGAAATTCCACCAAGTGCCGACGATGAAAAGTATAGACTCTACTCTTCTACTGGATTTTTTTTACCGGCTACCGCCATTCCATTTTGACAGCCAAAAAGGACCAAGCTAGCAGAGGCAGGGCTCTACCACATCCTCTGCTTGCTCTAGCAAGTGTCTAAGTAATAAGTGGTAAGTTTAAGCAGTGTAGCATAATATAGAAGTATATTATTACCAGTAATAAAACCACATCATGAAGACATGTGAGGGCAGGAAGCAGATGGCGAACACTACAACAAAGGCGAGCACGGTCAGTGCCACTTTTCTTCTAGCTCGCATCTGAAAGTATCAATTATAACAGTATTACAGCAACATTCAATACAATTAATAATATAGCTAAAACTTTGGACAAGTTTTTACGAAAATTGCGAAGACGAAAGTGTATGAAATTTGGCACACTTGTAGCTTATGTGTAGATAAAGTGCAGAACGCTAATATTTTTAATAATAATGCAAAAATCGCCTGTGTGGTCTAGCGGTTCAGTTGTTGGACTTGACTGCATGAGGTCCCGGGTTCGAATCCCGGGTCGGGCAACAAAAATAAAATGTTGCTCGGGATAGGATATGTGCCCGGTTGGCGATAGGCTTGCCACCTATCACATAATGGGACTTAGTATCTTCAGCTAGTCGTGGGCACCCTGGTTGTGCCTCTGTCTACCTCTTCGGGGATATGGGCGTGAAGATACTTTAATAATGCAAACATGCATTAAATCAAACATTACACACACTACCATACATTTGATACACACAAACAAAACGATTGTTAACGATACAAGATCATAGATGACGCACAAACTTTATTCATAATGTTTGGAAACAAAGAAGTTGGTCTTGATAAATGAAGATGGCGTTCTTATCAAAGAGATAATTAACAGCAGAACCTTAGTAACGTTTTAACCTTAAAATTTTAATAATTATTATTATCGGAATTCGACCAATAGACGACCACTAGTGTAAAAAAACCCCTGGATGAATTTTCAAAGTAACCAAATTTTATGCTTCAGTTAAGGGTGTTAGAACACTATACTAATACATAGAAATATTTAAATACTAGTATACATTTAATAAACACCCAGAGACGGAAATACAGATACAGAAAAGTTTTTTGTACGTTTGTCATAAATAACACCTCAATTTCCGAACTTATTGTCGTAATCTAGCTATACCTACCTTAAATACATATCCGTTCCTTCCTTTTATTCCTTCCTTCATAAAGTCAGTGCCCGCCACTATTACGTTGACGTTCCTGTTTGGAGGGTAACTAGGAAGTCGAAAACTTACGCAAGACGCTTAAGTTAACTTTCAGCTTTATGTTGCCAAAACGTCATTTCCTATCTCCCATCATGTATATCCACAGATTGCAAGTATTAACAGCAGGAAATATTTTACAAAATATGCAATTGTATAAAATATTTTATAGACTTACCACAAATTTAAAATTGTTATAGAGTGTAGACGTATTTGCCTCATTAGCTGAGTTATTTTTTTTTCTTTAAAAATTCTATTACCCCTTAGACAGACATTTTCCCGTTTTCAACGTGTCCAAATCCGTTAGATAGCTACTTAAAAGAATATTTCGTGTGTTTTTTAAAACCTTAAAAAATAAGGGAAGTTTTAAGGGTAGGTCTTATTGTGACGCCTTCGTTTAGTGGTCAGGTGCGATTTGGCCATCCATCTTTTTTCCATACAAACTAGCCGTGGGAACGGATTTTACCGCAACAGCTAGCTTTCATGCGTGGTGTGACGACTAGGGAAATTAGATAGTTGTTTTGTATATACATACTGTTGCCTGGTCAAACTTAAAACCATTGAGTTTATACTCTTTCAACTTGCTCTTTGCCTAATTGTTTTATTAAATAGTGAACTAAAAACAAATGAACACATTGGTGTACGTTTTTGTGTTATAATAATTGAAGGCAAACAAGCAGACATTCACATTTTTAAAGAATTCGCGCCGCCTAGAGACACCAAAGGTGGTAATGGTGCGTTGCTAACCTGAGGCCAAGATCTTAGGCCTAGAGCAAAAGTAAGTTTATCGGCTACATTACTCTCCGAACCGGAACTGTCAACAGCAAGCATTGACGTTACGGCGGCAGGAATAGGTAAGGCGGTGGTACCAATCCGGACGAGTCACTGCGAAACTCTATCAACTAGTAGGATGTCACGGTGTAAGTGACGGAAAGCCTATGCTTTTATGAGCTGCCTGGCAGAAAGGCAAATGGTCTATTCTGCAAAGGGGCCCGGTTGGCAGATGGCAGTGTTTATTTCTTACGACCAGAAAATCAATCTGCCTGTCTTCTGATAGGTACTTTATAAATAGTATAAACGCAGTAAAGGTTTCATTCATCATCAACATAACCAAATTTTAATTAAGTGTTTAAACAATTTCTCAGATCATTACGCACTTACTAAACAAATTTTAAGATATCGCTACATTTCTATAAATTTTAAAGAAAGAAAAAATTTCACCCCAGACAGGATTTGAACCTGTAACCTTTCGTCTCAAGACGATGAATGCTTTAATCAATTGAGCTACTGAGGATTCAAGTCCCGTGGCGAAATTTTTAATTCCTTTCTAACCCGTTAACGCGGGTAGTCATGTCCTATAGATACACAATTCTGAGTACCCACCAAATGAGTTCATCATTACAGATGAAATTCACATTTTTCTTTCTTTAAAATTTATAGAAATTTATCCCAAGCACAGGGCAAGTTCTAAAATGAAATAAAAAATATATCGCTACATTCTTTCGCCGGTACAAACAGAAAATAAAAAAAAGGATTGTGTGGTTTTATGAAACCATGGTAAAAGTGAAACTTAATCTATAAGCCATATTGGCCTCGGCTGCTCTGACGTCACCGTCACGAGACATGCGACACACAGACCAAAAAATTTAAGACGATGTAAAAAAAGTTTAACTTTAATAAAACACGTTAAGTACTGTTAGTTTGTACATCTCATATCTACAGACTTTTCATCTAGTCCTCGAAAGCTTTGATAAAAAAAGTCATAAGTTAACATGTCCGGACTAATGATAAGTGACATTTCTAAAACGTCCCATCTCTTTTCTTGTTGTTTCGTCGGAAAAAGATAGCATACACCTAAAATAAGTTTAGGTAGTGCATAACAGAATTACTACCATAGACTAAAATGAGCATGACTTTAGCCATCGACTAATGGTAGTTTACGGTTGACAGGGTTAGATTTATTAACATTTCAAAATTGTTTGCAAGTTATAATTCAAATTGTAATAAGAATGAAACTATTTCTTTTTAGTTTCATTTTAAAACATTGTGTATATAATTAAATAATCATTATAAAAATATTAAAATATTTGCACACCACAATGTGGTAGAATATGTTGGAAAGCTTAAATAATTTTGTAACAACTTCAACACGCATATTCCGCAAATAAATATGTTTTCTTTCTTTCTTTCAATATCATCAACTTCTATCATTACAAACTATTTACTAATAACAATACGACAATACGCAATACAATAATAACAACAGCTGAATAGAGACCTGAAAACTTTTTTGAGGTCACTATAGAATAGAGAGTTAGAAAATAATAAATTTACATAAAACAACCATCAGTCTGAACACAAAGAGGCCTATTTATAATATCACTCAGAGGGGACGGTTAAATCCACTTGTAAGTTTCAACATTTTTCCAATAAGCTGAAATGTTTCGGATAACAATAACATAGGGCATTTGTTGTGTATCTTAAGGACGAGGGATTATGTGTTCTGAAAGGTTTTTCGTAAGAAACGACCGATCTTCATCACATCTTTTTAGCGCCTGTGGTGCTATTCTACACACATCTTGCTAAAAAGAGGTTTTCAATACTACTGTATGTTTTTTTGTTACCTCAGAACTTTTTGCTGTGTAAAACAAATTGGTAAAAGCATATGCTATTAAAATAATCGTCATTAGTATCTTCACGCATATATCCCTGAAGAGGTAGGCAGAGGTACAACCAAGGCACCCGCGACTAACCGAAGACACTAAGTCCCACAATGTGATAGGTGGCAAGCCTATCGCCAACCGGGCACATTTCCAATCCCGACCAACATTTTTTTAAATTAGTAAATTGGAAAAATCCAATTTTATTTTTGTTGGCCGACCCGGGATTCGAACCCGGGACCTCATGCAATCAAGTCCAACACCCGGACCGCTAGGCCACAGAGGCGATCAATCGTCATTATCATAATATTAATACGTAAAGCCAGAACCTTTGGACACCTTTTCCCAAAAATTGCGCGGACCGAAGAGTATACGATTCGGCACACTTATAGATTATGTGTAGGAGAAGTGCAAAACTAATAATATTTTTAATAACATTGCTTATAAATGGCATTAAATCCAAATAAAACACATACTACCATTTATTTGACACACACAAACAAATATATCGATGATAACAATAAAAGATCACAGATGGCGCACAAATATATTCATAGAGTTTGGAAAAAAGTAGTTGGTCTTGATAAATAAGAAGAGTGCGTTTTTATCAAAATGATATTACAATTTATTGTAGTCGAATATCTACTAATGGGCAACCACTAGTAATTTAAAAAAAAAAAAAAACATACTTCCTAATTTTATTTCGATTTTGATTAAAAACCCGAAGAGTGAATTTTGAGTAATGCGTGTTTATGTTTTCTCCAGTAGGCCTATCTCTATCTGTAGATTGAGTTTCGTTGCTAAGATATTTTTGCTAATTATTGAAAATTAACAACTGTTGCCTAGGTCTTAAGTATCCCTATCTCTTCATTTAGATAAAAGATTGAAATTGGCCTGTACACTACATGACACTGAAATGTAATATAATGGTACATATACAGGGTTATTTTGAAAGGACAGGCCAATCTAAATTTAAGGGAAATGATTAATTACTTATATATAATGACAACTCTATATAGATAAAAGTATCTTCACGCTCATATCGCCGAAGAGGTAGGCAGAGGTACAACCAAGGCACCCACGACTAGCCGAAGACACTAAGTCCCACAATATGATAGGTGGCAAGCCTATCGCCAACCGGGCACTTTTTCCAATCCCGACCAACATTTTTCTTTAATGTGTGTTGGCCGACCCGGGATTCGAACCCGGGACCTCACGCAGTCAAGTCCGACACCCGGATCGCTAGACCACAGAGGCGATAGATATCTTTAATGTACCTTCGGATTTCCAAAACTTGACGAATATAGCCGAAGCGAATAATTTAAATAGTACTACTGTAGATACATACATATCTTTACGCCAAGTCCCTTACGGGGTAGGCAGAGAGTACCGAGTACCAAACTTTACGATCCTGACAGACCTGTTTGGCTTCTATCACATTCATTAACCTTTCATACAAAAACGCCAATTTCAGAGACTCTTGAAGGGAGAGACTCCTTGGTCTCTCCGGGTACCTAAATCCATCCACAATCGCATTGTATATCTGTTTTTAAAATTTAATCTTTTTATATTATATGAGTTATTAATACCTATTAATAACCTAATTTAACAGTCTAAGTCGCGGGAAACAACTAGTTTTCATCTCTATCTCTAGTGCACAAATGGTTAAGGTATGTTACGCTTAGAAGCCTACGTAGCAGTATGTTTGTCATATAGAATCGTTTTTTTTTTGTAATATGATAGCAAAAGATCAGGCAGTTATCCTAACAGTAAGTGTCAAGCAGCACCTATTGACACCATCGATGTTACAAGTTCCTCGTTTCATTTTTAGTGAGGAATTTACGGATTACATGGAATACGGAACAGAATAAGTAAGGCGGTGGTACCAATCCGGGCGAGTCATTGCGAAACTCTACCATCTAGTCAGATACGGTGTTAGTGACGATAAGCCTATACTCGCCTTTTACGAGCTGCCTGGCAGGAAGGCATCGATGTTACAAGTGCCTCGTTTCATTATTAGTGAGGAATTTAGATTATGACGGAATACACGGAATACGGAACAGAATAAGTAAGGCGGTGGTACCAATTCGGGCCAGTCATTGCGAAACTCTACCATCTAGTCAGATGTTACTGTGTTAGTGACGATAATCCTATGCTCGCCTTTTACGAGCTGCCTGGCAGGAAGGCATCGATGTTACAAGTGCCTCGTTTCATTTTTAGTGAAGAATTTAGATTATGACGGATTACACGGAATACGGAACAGAATAAGGAAGGCGGTGGTACCAATCCGGGCGAGTCAGTGCGAAACTCTACCATCTAGCCAGATGTTACTGTGTTAGTGACGATAAGCCTATACTCGCCTTTTACGAGCTGCCTGGCAGGAAGGCATCGATGTTACAAGTGCCTCGTTTCATTTTTAGTGAGGAATTTAGATTATGACGGATTACACAGAATACGGAAAACAATAAGTAAGGCAGTGGTACCAATCCAGACAAGTCATTGCGAAACTCTACAATCTAGTCAGATGTTACTGTGTTAGTGACGATAAGCCTATACTCGCCTTTTACGAGCTGCCGGGCAGGAAGGGATGGTCTATTCTGCAAAAAAGCCCGGACCAACACTGGGAAAAATCCGGCTACACTATCATTCAGCAGGAAACACGACAATTTCGAGCGATAGAGTACGGGCGCGAATAGGTAAGGCGTTGGTCATAATCCTGGCGAGCTTCTGCACAGTACTCTACCATTTAGTTATGACTAACTGCACTAGTAGAATTATCTAGCAGGTAGCCTAATTTAATATATAATAGCAGTGAAAAATGAGGTCGTCGCATCCCGGCGCCAACTCCCGGACCCAACCCTTATCTGTTTAAGCATCAGTATCTTGGCATGATACGGGGTCGCACTGGTGTTGGTCTGTACTCGTCAAGTATATAAATGAGCTAGCCTAATGTCTTCCTGATACTCCAGACGCGTCTGATACGATCTGTCCTAACGAGGTGACACACATCATTTACCTTATCGCTTCTCCAGCAACATAATAAAATGTATACCTTAGGATAGCATTAGGTACTTAAAACCATTTCAAAAAGTCTACATAATATTTATTTAAGTACTAGCCAACCCGGCGACATTGGTATTGCTAGACAGTAACAGCTACTAACAGTATGGAAAAAATAAAAAAAATGTTTTTTACATTTTATTTCCATTTTTCTCTTCATAAGAACCTTCTCCAGACAATAACAAAACACAGCAAAGAAGAATTAGCACAATCAGTCCATTAGTTCAGGCGTGATGGGGACGAAACGACTAAAATCTAACCCCGTGTTGGTCCGAGCTCCTTTACAGAATAGACCATCTGCCTTCCTACAAGGCTGCTCGTAAAAGGCGTCACTAACACCGTGACATCTGACTTGGTGGTAGAGTTTCCCAGCGACTCAGCCGGATTGGTACCACCGCGTTAACCTATTACTGACGCCATAACGTCATGACGTGTTCCGGTTTGGAGGGTAAGGTAATAAAGGACTAAATGCGAAGTTTCCTTCCTAATCGTGCCAAACAGCACGACGTTTGTTTAAAAATTTTAATTTGGGTTCTGAAAATGCTTTACTATAAAGCTAACCCTATACCATTACTTACTTTTTACTTATAGGGTTGGTACCACCTCTTCTTGGTAGTGGAAATTTGTTTTAAAATTTAAATCCAAACATTTAATGAAAATACTTGCTGCATGGCAAAATTATGTAGTATAGCCAAATGTCGCCTCCATGTACAGGACTGTATGTGTCTTTATTACGTTTTTAATTTATTTACAGATACAAAGTGTATAACCAAAGTCGTCGGTTTTCATTTGTTGAGACAGTTCTCTTTAGGTTTGCAATATCTTCTTCATCATTGACTAACACCCTTAACATAGGCATATAATTTGCTAACTTTGGGGTTATATTAATATTTATAACTTGCCCCGATTTATTTATTTTATTTATATATTTATCAACTACTTTACATATTCCTCCCACCATATATCAATGGCGGGCGTTATCGTATTATAAGCTGGAGTAACGTTAGCGGGTAAGTCTAGATCTCGCCCGTAAAATAGGGATGCACTAGTAACATCTATGGTGTCTATAGCTCTCTTACGTATACTCTTACATATAAGAAAATGTGTTTTTTTTCCCATTTTGTAAAAAAAAACAAATGTTGCTCGGGATTGGAAACGTGCCCGGTTGGCGATAGGTTTGCCATCTATCACATTGTGTGACTTAGTGTCTTCAGATAGTCGTGGGTGCCCCAATTGTGACTCTGTCTTCCTTTTCGGGGATATGAGCGTGAAAATACTTTTTAGGGAAATTGTCTACTTCTTAGCTTAAGGGTGTTCTGGTGCTATAAACGGCTATTAAAACTGGTTGTAGACATTGATTTGAATCCGTATGGACTGTAAATTTAATCAAAATTTAATAATAAGAAGATGGAAAACAAATTCCTCCAACGTAATATTTATAAATTACAACAGTTTGAGGGCGTGTTTACATTCGTCTGGAATGCCTTTTACTTACTGTATAAATAAATTAGATATAACCTTAGTTATATTTCGAAAAACAAACACAAGATATACATTCGCAAATAGCTTTGGTGAGTGTTAGTTATTTACTCAATACGAAAAGCGTTTGTCACCATAATTAAGTTGAGCTACCACCGTAACTTAGTTGGATGTCCAAGGTGCGCCTTAACCTTCATACATCGTAGATCAAAGTCCTCTTTATGGGGCTGCCGTAAAACCGAACCACAAACACTAAGATTTATGTTATTTATGGTCATGAGGGTTGACAATTGGTTTTTAAAAAAAACGTTGTTTAACTACATTGAGGTACTTTTTATTACATTATGTTTTATGTCTTTTTAGTTGCACAATTTCTGTATGGCTGGATCGACTCGGATGAAATTTTGTATACGTACATTTAAATAGGTTATTGGAAGGGTTGGAGATAATGCTGCTTTTAGTATGTCATCATTACGAATTCCGTCGGGTTGGTTAGTTACATATATATATTATTAGTTAGATACATATATACATTACATTATTGACTGCCTCGTCGGTCGAGGTGCTAGCTCGTAAAAGGCGAGTACAGGCTTACCGTCACTAACACCGTGACATCTGACTAGGTGGTAGAGTTTCGCAACGACTCACCCAGATTTACCTATTCCTGCCACCCTAACGTCATGAAGTGTTTCGGTTTGGAGGGTAAGGTAGCCGGTAAACTTACTTTTGCTCGAGGCCTAACATCCCGGCCTCAGGTTGGCAACGCACCATTTGTGTCTCTAGGCGGCGTGAAATTATTTCCATCAGGAAATCCGTCTGCTTGTTTGCTTTCCAATATCATAAAAAAATTGCTTAGACGAAACTTTTAAGCCTTTTGCAAAAGGTATAATGGCTACCCTTTAAACTAAAATACAACAAATAGATAACTAATGTACCTGCAAAAATAGTAAAGTAGTATTCTTTGCAGGAGCAGAGTTTGGAGTTTGGTGAAAACATCTGAATGATTAAGCGGCACTTCACACTTCTATTTAGAGACTAGTGAGACCGTTTATTTCTAACTTTATTTAAAAGTTCTCAACACTAAAAGTATTCTAAATGAAAAATCTCTCCGTAGTTTAAATATTAACAGTGACTGAGGTTTATTCGTTTTATTTTCACTGCAGCTGCTGAATTACTTCTTTATTACCTCGTTCGCTTCTAGATACTAAAAGCTGGTTGATACTGAAGATTTATTAGCCGATACTACGTACAGCCAACCAAAGAGAAAATTTTATCGCAAGTAATATAACATACGCAGGCTATAATCTAACTTATAGGATACTAGCTGCCTGCTCCGGCTTCGGTCGGATGGTAATTTTTTTGATCATAAATTGAGAGAAAGTGTACAAAATTGAATGAAATCGGTTACGTAGTTTAGGAGTCCATGGCGGACAAACAGCGTGACACGTAATTTATATATATTAAGACTAGGTATTTGTTCGCGACCTTGTCAGAGTGGAATAGTTTCGATTTCCTTAAAAAGCTTGTTGGAAATTTACTATGGAGTATGATTTTGGAAACAGTATTAGCTAATGTTTGAGCTCAAATCTATAGGTATACGCATATCAAACTTCATCAGAATCGGTTAAGCGGGTTAGCCGTTAAAGAGCAACAGACAGACATTCGCATTTAAAATATTAGTATCAATGAAAATTAATTCCCATTTCCCTTGGCCATCCCGTGAAAGGATAGAATTAGTAAAATTGTAATAATTTTCGGCTCTGTGGTCTAGCGGTCCGGGTATTGGACTTGACTGCATGAGAGTTCGAATCCCGGGTCGGCCAACACAAAGAAAATTGGATTTTCCAATTTTCTAATAAAAGAAAAATGTTGGTCGGGATTGGAAAAAGTGCCCGGTTGGCGATAGGCTTGCCACCTATCACATTGTGGGACTTAGTGTCTTCGGCTAGTCGTGGGTGCCTTGGTTGTACCTCTGCCTACTTCTTCGGGGATATAGGCGTGAAGATACTTTTTTTTTTGTAACAATTTTTGCTGTCGTATTGGATATTGTCGGGAAACGGTTCATATGATAGAAGAAAATAATATGTAGGTACCTAAGTTTAGAAGAACATTACAAACTTTAAGAAAATTCAAGAAAAATATTTTTTTTTACATTACTATCAGTAGTTGAATAATAAGGGGATTTGCAAAACATACATTCAATTTTCTATAAAAAAATCCGTATTGATTGGTACGACTGTCAGGGAAACCGCGACCGTAGTAGTAGTGTAGTAATACTATTTTCGTGTATTTTTTTAAAATATTTTAACTTAGGTTGCTGTTATGAAAAATATTATTCTGTTTTATTTATTTTAAACATTTTCATTAATCCCCGACAACACTTATTCGTAATAATGTAGCTAAGAACCATCTTGATTATATTAGATTTCCATCAAAGAAAACCGCAACGAAATCGGTTAATTCCTTTAAAAGCGATAGTGACACTGACAGACACATATTCATTGTAAAGTTTACCATTCATTCACCCCTCTTTTTCCGTCGGCGGTAAAAATACAATAACTTCTTGCCATAACCATTTAACATGTCATAATATTAATACAATAATTGTTTGTGTTAGTTGGGCGATTTTTGCTGTATCGCCTTATTGAAAGTCAACTACGTATGAAGGTTAAATAACATCTTATACAACATCATGATGAAAGTTAAATCAATGTGAATCTCCATTTCTCCTAATGCTCGCATTACGTCTTAACGGATTAACATTTTTTTTTATTGCCTTAGTTAGTATTAGGAAAAGATTCTAAGAAAAATACCAAGAAAAAGGCAAGAATAATGGGCAAAACAATACTTCATTTTATTATAATACAAACTGTTGCCTTGTCGCTAGTTTAAGGGGCCATGTATGCTAAAATACGTCAGCAATATACTGTTTTTTTCATACAAAGCAATTATGGATCTTCACGACAAAAATTCACAAGATTAACATTAATATGCTTTATAACAATAGTGTTTCCAAAACACGATTCATTTCACTTTGCTCGATAGAAAAAAATCAAAAAGTTAACCCTGTTTTGAAAGCAAAATCCAACTGTCTACTTCAATTATGAAAGTATCGACACCAGATTTAACATCAACATAGATAAGTATTATACCTAAAAGATAACTGTTTCAGTTTTTATATTTTTTTTCAAATTACTTTTACAGTGTCAAAAATAGTGATTTGGCGCTTAAGACATTTACTTTAGAGCGCGATATTTCATAGTAATCATGGAACGGGGGAGTGCGCTGATTGGCTCTTCTGGCTGACTAAGTATGGGGCCTTAAATAAAAACCTATATTGAATATTTTTTAATGATGAGATAGCAAAAAGCATACGACTTTTTTGGTGGTAACATTAACGGTGGTCCACAAACTACTGAACTTATTTTGATGATACGCAACTATTTACAGATAGAAAATTAAATTTAAAATATAGTGTAGTTTTTATTACGAAATATCAGCGGATGCCTTTGAGAAAGATAAATAAGTTAAACACACGGGGCAAACAACTTTCTTAGGTCACAATTAACAATGTAACGGCCACACTTGGAAACATGAATTACCATTTGATCAGTAATTAGCTCGATGTATTTACACAAAATTAATAAGAATAATAAAAACTCTTTAACAACAAAAACATATTAAAAGTACTACAACTATTACATTTATTCGGTCGCCTCAGTGGTCTAGCCACAGACAAATGACGGTTTTATCGCTAATAAGCGATTTCTTCCAAAAAACCCAGCGTTCAGAAAAGAGAAATATACGAATAAAGAAAAAGTACAACATAAAAAATACAATACATTAATACATAAAATAAGTAACAACTAAGTATCTAATCTAAATTATAAAAGTCTCGTGTCACGGTGTGCGTGATTGAACTCCTCCGAAACGGCTTGACCGATTCTCATGAAATTTTGTGAGCATGTTTTGAGGTCTGAGAATCGGCCAACATCTATTTTTCATACCCCTAAGTGGCGAGGGTGATTCACCCCAAATTTTTTTAATAATATTGCATAAAAAATACAGCAGAACAACGTCTGTCGGGTCAGCTAGTATAATTATAAAATAAATAAATAATTACATATCAAACGATATACATTAAGGTACATATTTACCATAATCTAGATCCCGACAGCGAAAACATTCCCCCATGCTCATTACGACCGTAATGACTTAAGGTAAAATTCCTTCACCATTTTCTTAAAAAGCATCTTCACGCCCATATCCCCGAAGGGGTAGGCAGAGGCACAACCAGGGCACCCACGACTAGCCGAAGATACTAAGTCCCACAATGTAATAGGTGGCAAGCCTATCGACAACCGGGCACATTTCCAATCCCGACCAACATTTTTTTATTAGAAAATTGGAAAAACCCAATTTTTATTTGTTGCCCGACCCGGGATTCGAACCCGGGACCTCATGCAGTCAAGTCCAACAATTGAACCGCTAGACCACAGAGGCGACCGAGATTTTCTTAAAAACATTCAAAATTGTGAGTCAGAGATAGATTAAAATGATATTAATGTCTCTAAGTATGGCCGTAAGAGATTTATGGAAACATTAATATCCAAAAATAAATTTTCTGATGTTGCAGCATTTTAGTGGAGAAAACTTATAAAAAATATGAAGTTTTCATGAAACTTACCTGTCTCTGTGTTCCTTGCAATTCACCAGGCACGTTCTGCGTGCTCAGCACCAGGTGTCGCGCCATCAGCACGTAGAACAGGGCAATCACTGCCAAGGGCAGAGAGTAGTACACGAGGAACTTGATCAATACCATTGTCCGAGGGTAGCTCTCTCCCCACTCCGGCGGGTAGGGGTAGCAAACTAGGAACTGAAGATCACTTTATTAGAATAAGGCCTAGCTACAACAGTATCCACTTTTTCACCAAAAAGCCCATAAGTGGTAACTAAGGGTCGATTTTTTGTCACTTCTACTGTAACCCCAGTTAGGTTAAGATTAGTATTTTGCGCAACTAGTGCAAACATAACGTTGGTGATCCCCGCTATCATAATCCAGTCTGCGGCGCTTTAAAGCAATATTGTGAAATATGTACTAATTGACAACGCAAAAGTACCAGATGGCATGCCCAATAAAGCTTAATAATAATAATAGTATAATAAATTCTTTAATTTACATAAACCTAAAAGAGGCACTTGTGACGCGTCTATACAATAATAAATCTACCACCGTATCGAAACGCAACCACACACTGAGAAGATCCGGCAAGAAACTCAGTGGGCATGTCTTTTTTTTCCCATATTCAATACAAATTTATTAGTAATTAGTAAGTAATTACATCACACATTATTACTAATACGAGATTGGTATGAGGATCAATTAATTCCAAACACTCTTATCCGATAGATATTCAGCAACCTTTAGTAACTGAAATTGTATAAAAAAGGTTACTATAGTAACCTAAAAAGTATAAAAAAGGTTACTATAGTAACCTTATTTATACAATTTCATTTTGACACTTTTTTTAAATTTATTTAATGGCAGGTCTTTCATATAATCGGGATGATTATTGTAGAACTGTATACATTGGCCCAAGAAAGAATGGCTTACTCTATGGAGACGAGACACATGCACAGCAAGATTGTTTTTATTCCTCGTATTTACATGATGTTTATCACAATTTCTTATAAATGAATGCAAACTCTTCTAAACATATATTCAGCCGATGGACCCACGCAAAACACTACCAGTGGTCTATGGTCGATACTTACGAGATGCCAAGCAGAGAGGTAGACGGCTTGTTTTACTCAGGGGACACGAATTAACACGAAGAATATAACGCAAAGACAAACTTATCGGTACTATTATTTATATAATACAGGTAGACTTATACCATTGGCCTTATACCTCGGTCACATGACAGAAATAAACCTACAATATATGTGGTGTCTATAGTCCTCGATTATCTCTTATCATCAGAGAACCATGTGTTTGTTCACTATCTTATCACATATAGGTAGCTATTATTTATTATACATTTTATTTATTATTTACATTGTCATATAAAAAGGATTGTGTGGTTTTATGAAACCACGGTAAAAGTGAAACTGGATCTACAACTATAAATTATAGACGCCATGTTGGCCTCGGCTGCTCTGACGTCACCGTCACGCGACATGCGACACACAGAACAAAAAAATTTAGACGATGTAATAAAAGTTTCACTTTAATTAACGGTAGGTACTTTTCGTTAGCAGAAACGCTAAATAACATAATATCTAGTTTCTAAATTATTATGTTCAGCAAAACCTTGTTTTGCAACAAATATCAATCCCAGGAATTCCAGAGGCAAACATAATTAGGCTTCGATGTAATATAATAACAAAAGGCTTTATATGGTAAATTATTCGCTATTTCTTTTGTTTCTGGATATTCTCAGTATCTGAATAATATACTATCGTGTTAATTTTAACCCCCGCTGAAACAGAGGAGTAAGTCAACTCGGGGGGTGTGTGTGCATCCATGCGTGCAGGCTTGCGTGCGGGCTTGCGTACGTCTCTCTCTCTCTCTCTCTGCCATCGTAATTCCTAAATGAATGGACCAATTTAGATACGAAGTTCTTGTTTGAAACTTGTGATCCAGACGGTTCTTAGCTGTTCGTAGCGGATCTTAGCCGGATTTTCTCAGTGTGTGGCTGTGATTCTGATCCGGTGGTAGTTTAAAAATATATCGATGCTCATAAATACCACTTGTATGGTCCACGTGAATAAAGTTTTTTCTGAATCTGATTCTGAGCTATGTTACTGAGGTTTTGTCAGAGATATTAAACTTTTTAAATTTTGTGATTTTTATAAATAATAACATTTGTAAATAATCAAGGGGGTCATATCATGGTAATGCGAAATGTTTTCTGGATGTGGTAACCCTATCATCTCCTAGTGGCAAACTAGTTATTTAGGTTGCACGGTTGCTGTCTGTCATAATTAGGTAGCTATTAGAGTATTGAAAAAAGCTTGCCACGATTGGTGCAAATGCTTCATATTCTATTCATCAATTATCACTATGGGCGCCGGTTTTTTCTTACCACCACGAGAGCTGTCTTCTTGTTCCTAATCTTATGATTTGTTATTAAGGATTTTGTCTACTATTTTATGTTAAAGCCAATAAAAATAGCGTGTATATTAACGGCCTTACTAATAAAATAAATTACATTAGTGTATACAAACAACGCATAAGAAAAATGCTACTATAGTTTATTTTAACAAGCGAGTATTGAGTATGTCCCTCGCATATTTTCGATATTGACAGAGTGAGATGTAGCGTTTTTAGCGATTGGCACTACGCCTTTGTTCTCCTTGTCAAATTGTAATGGCACGTTCTGATTGATTGAAATTAACTTTATGTTGATTATGTGGAATAACAATGCAGTATATTTTTGGTACTCGTTTGTTAAAAAAATAGAGTATAATAATAAAATTTGACACAAATAATGTATACACGAGTTATAAGAGGCGATAATGTTCATACAAATGTACACTAACTTTACACACGTCGACACCCTTGTATAAGGCTTGTGTAAGACTAAACTTCTGTCAAACTTTCTATCTTATGATCTATCGGCTATCATCTTTTAAGTTTTAACCAAGTTAGGAGCTGCTTGGCAGAAAGGCAGATAGTCTATTCCACTTAGCGGACTTGGACCAATTTGCGTAATTTTGCAGCAATTTGAGTACTTAATATATTTTTACTTTACAACTAGCTGTCTGCCCGCAACTACTTCAGCGTCGAATATACGATTTCCAGACAAAATTTCACCCACTGTTATAATTCTTTGAGGATTGATAAAGGAAAACAATGTCTACGTTTGACCTCGGATCTGTAGCTATATGAATATCAAATTTTATCATAATCGGTTCAACAGTTCAGCCGTGAGAGAGCAACAGAAAGACAGACAGACTTTTGCATTTATAACATTGATTAGTATGGATATTTTAATAAAGTTGCTATTTGATATGATTGAAATAGTAGATCAACCCAAAAACCTAAAATATATTAAAAGAGGTTTGATACTTATAAACTCGTGGAAAAGTATTTTAAGATATATTGTCACTTATGACACAGCAGTCAAACTTTATCAATGTGTGATACGTCCTAAAATCAATTAGGCCACACTATACGTACAGGAAAAAATGTTTTGAATAAGAACTAAATAATTTATAAAATAATAATTTGCAAAAAATAGTTTTAATATTTTCTAGTGATCACCAATAAATGATTAATAAAACGTTTTTAAGAATTGTTTCTGTGGACCAAATTTTATTTTAAATTAATTATGAAGGAACTCCTAAGATAGTTTTCGATCAGATTTGACAAGAGTAATGACCATAATCTTCATAGGAATCGTGAATAATTGCACAGACCTCGAAAAAAGTTTATTGGTAAAGATACTGCGTAAGCGTTGTGTAAATCTTATACATCCTTTATACGTTGAATAAGTATTGACTTGTTAAACGCATGTGTAACATTTTTTTATTAGTAAGGCCCGTAAGAATAATACGTGCCATATACACTTTGAGAAAAAATGGTGTACGAACCCCAATGGTAGTAATTTTAGGTGTGTGATGTCTTTTTCCAATCAACCAAAACGAAAAAAGATAAAACATTTTACATGTCTCAGACTAATCTGGACATGTCAACTTATGGTGTTTTTCATAAACATTTTCCGTGGGATAGATTAAGGCCTCATTCATACGAAGGTTAAAAAAGCGTTGCGTTAAAACTTAGCGTTGGCGTTTTTATAACGTTCTCGACGTAATTGTTCATACGAACGCTTTAAAATCACTTTTGTCTAGACTCTTGCATAAGTAAGACGTGGAAATGGTTTTCGTTAAAATATTAGCAATAGCATTTTGTGTTGCCAGAAGATAACGAATAAATAGGCGTTCTGAGTACATCTTCTGAATGAACAGACATATCTAAAACTTGAAAAGGACAGTTTGTGACACCTTACGAAGAGTTGAGGCAATAATGTATTAAATTCTTTAAATGTTTTCGAATTCTATATATATGTCTACTAAGACATATATATCTTCACACAAAGTCCCTTGTGAGGTAGTCAGAGAGTATCGAGAGCCAAACTTTACGATCCTAACAAACCTGTCAGGCTTCCTTTACATTCATCATTATACATATCCCTTTTCATTCAAACACGCCGGTTTAAGAGACTCTTGACACCACCTTTGGTATTATCCAAAGAATGTTAATGTGATGTGGTCGTTTAATATTAACCTTGGTCTCCCCGGATACCTACATCCGTCCACAGTCGCATTGTATATCTGCTTTGTCAATCTTTCATCTGTCATTCTTTCTACATGACCGAACACACCACAGATTTTCCGTAGAGCTCTCATTTCGACCGCACTCATCCTACTTTCATCCTTTTTCTGAGATACAACCCACGACATTGTACTAAATTGTTGTATCGCCACCAGCGTAAGATTGCTAATAAGTAATAAACCCATCCGAACGCTGAGAGAACGCGTGGCGTACTGAACGAAGCGCTCGCGCTTTTTCAACACTCATGCGAATAGTAATATGAAGTTTCGTATGGTCTATTCTATTTTGAGCATCACGCACTGTTCCATTTTGAGCGCTGAGCGTCAACGCTCAGCGCTCAAAATGGAACAGTGCGTGATAAAAAAGCGTCGTGATTTAAAACCGCTACCGTATGAACAGTTACTTGAAATGCGCTATGTTGTATATTAGCGCTTTTTTAACGGACGTTAAAAAAGCTCTCGTGCGAATGAGGTCTAAAAGTCTTTAGAAATGTCATGGATAAACTAAAGTATCTTCACGCCTATAGCCCCAAAGGGGTAGGCCGAGTATTCGTTTAGTGAGTGCGCAACAAAAATACCACAATTTAGTTTTTTTTAAACATCTACTTACAGATTACTTGAGGTAAATATCATAAATATTGTTCTACGTAAGATGACCAGGAGGTCAAGGGGGGGGGGTAATTAGGGTAATTATTTTGTTTTATTTTTGTAGACGAATGTTAAACTAAACTAAATGTAGCTATATAGTTGTAACGGTTTGAGAATAAAGTGGCAGTGACTTGCGGACGGACGGAAAGACCGACGGAGTTAGCAACGGAACCCTAAAAAGCGAGTATTACTCGTGTTACAGTAAAACTAACATTTTTTGACCCTGCAACAGCTTGTAGCCAATCGAATCATTTTCAGTTCAATAAATAAATTTTTGACGGTGAACAAATGTCTACCATTCGTAAATCTCATAAAGGGTTCGAGTGTAAGTCAATTTTGTCCTTTCCAAGCTAGATTAGGATTAGTGAAATATCTTTTGAAGGATTCATAAAGGTTTATGTATTATGGGTGATAAGTACCTTGAGGGTGTTTGAATTAATTTTGTGTGGACTTGAATAAGTTTTTAATTAATGAGTTCTATTTGGCAATGTGACGTGGATACATAATCCAAACCCATTCTCCACTAAAACTCCCCTTAAAACGGCTTTGTTTGGTCATATATGGCTTGAAAACTGAAATAGTATGTAAAAAATAAGTTCTGAGTTTATTACATGGGGTGTTGTTATAAACACTGAATTTATACTGCCGGTTTGAAGGTCCTTAGAAAGCCCCAAGGCGTGCTGGCTTAAGAGTCAGTTGTCAGAACCATCTCGGAATCATTTGCTATCTTTCGAAATAAGAATCATCAGATCACGAAGTGATAATAAAACAATTGGAGTTGGTTTATTGTAATGTTACTGCTCTCAAATGGTTTCAAGTGCGCACGAAATAATATAAGCCTTTAGACAAATGTATAGCCTTTTACAAATGTATATATTTGGTGCCTTAGATGACTTCTTAGGATTCTATTTTTCTTGCGGCGGCCACTCGCAGGATTGGTGGTGAGGATGTTTGGCAACTTTAACATGCCTTTTGTAAGTGAGTGATCTACCATGCATTATTCAGTTGTACCTATAACTCGAAAAGCATGTCAGATTTTAACCAAATTTTAATGAGATCTCATTAAAGAATCAGAATCAGAAAAAAATTTATTCACATGAACTATACATTTTTTAAACTAGCACCGGATCGGAATCGCGGCCACACACAGACAAGATCCGACGAAAGAAACTCAGCGGGCAAAAGGTCCAATATCCAAATAAAAAAGTAAACTCCTTTAAAGTTCTGACTAAACATCAAAAATCATTTTAATAACCTCTTCGTTGGTTACTTGTGTTTGTCTAGTTTTCCAGTGTAAAATAGAAACCAACATGACCACTGGTGGTTAGTACTATGCAGTATCTTCCCTCGGTAGGGATCTCCAGTCCGGAGGGCAGCCGATAGACTTACAAAATAGCCACAACATCCCGGCTTCAGGACAGCAATGCAACCATAACACCTATGCTCTGACTTTAAACATCAATTATAGAGCCATGTGTTTGGAGTATTCTTATACAAATAATTGTATGTACTCATCTCAAAAACGGGGGATGAAGTTATCATATTTGTGCCCCAAAATTTACTTCATTGTGTAGTTTATGTCTGTATTTGACGCTTGTGGCCGTTTTTTTTGAAATGAAATGAAATGAAATGAAAATGAAATGAAATGAAAATTATTTATTTGCGGAATATGTGTGTTAAAAAGTTGTTATAAAGATATTTAAGAATACAACATATTCTACCACATTGTGGTGTGCAAATATTTAGTTAATTTTAAAAAGTTAGTTAGTTAAAGTATTTCTATAAAAATGTACATTTAAATCACAGCCCTTATTTACATTTTAATAAACATTTTATTTATTTATGAACATAAGTTTCATAATTTGTTATAAATTAATTTAAAGGTAGATTAATTTTTAGTCCTATCTACCGTACACTACCACCGTTTCCAAACCTAGCCCGTCGGGAGAAGAAACGGCGAAACAAACTCCCCGGCAACCATGATTTTATTACTTAAATTAGGCATAAATTTATTAAAAATTTATTAAAAATAAATTTTCTTTCGGATGTAGACATATCATGTCACTTCCTAACCCTTTTAATTACTAATGTGTTGCTAACATCGCGGTTACATCTTCACCAAACTTTCCTCACTAACCTGAACAATCACTTAATAATTGATTTTTACATGGAACAATTAGTTACGAAGTAGCTCAACTCGAAATACATCGAAAGTTCAGTATTTATTATTTATTTGAAACTAGTTGATACTGCTAAAATTTAATGAGAAATCAGTACCTAATTAAATCAATATATTTAACAAATTATACACCCGACCATGTTGGAACATTTTCAAAACATGAAATACAATATATTTTTTCTGCTACTCTATAAATAGATACAAAATGTAAAATTCTATTAATATTATAAATGTGAAAGTTTGTATATTTGTTTGTTACTCCTTCACGCCAAAACTGCTTGGCCGATTTTCATGAAATTTGGCACACACATAGACGATAACTTGGATTAACACATATGATAGTTAGTACCCCGAAAAAATGTAAACAACGCTGCAGCCAACAGCTAGTGTAATTACAAAGCAGTTCCAGAAACATTGTTTAGGTACTTATTTTAAAATCTACAAAAAAATGATATTAACCAACTTTTGGTAATTTTATGCATGAAATAAAAATAGTCAAGAAATAGAATCAGTCTATTAAGCGAGTTATTACTTCTTTACAAAATTTGCAAAAGGATAGCGATAGGTGTATTTAGGTGGAAGGATCAAAAACCCACGTCAACGATCGTAGCCGGCATAAAACGAATGTTAGTTACAGCATAGCGTAAAGGATTTATTTGTGGGAAATGTTAGGTGTATTTTTAATTTAAAATTGTTTGAATTACGTGATAGACTTTATTTTTATTTAAACTGAATAGTTTTCGGAATTGAACGCTGGTTTTAAGTATTTTTTTAATTTAACTGGACTGGAATTTAACCACTTTGTACTTTAATATTTTACTTACATTTTTTTTACATGTACTGCATGCTGTAACTGTAATTGTGTTTTCGGTAATTTTTGGTGTTAGGTTTTAGTATTTACATCAAAATAAATAAGTTAAAAATTTTCAATTTTTTTTTAAATAACAACCTGGCTATAGACCCCATAGATGTTACAGGTGCGTCGCTGTCCTGCGGCTGGGATGTTAAGCCCGTTGTACAAATCTACCGGCTACCCTACCCTCCGAGCCGTTACATGTTTTAATCAGTACTCGTCTCGTATGAGCTGCAATAGTTAGGCTACTGCTCCGCTGGTTCTTACATCTAGAAAGAATGACAGATGAAAGATTGACAAAGCAGATATACAATGCGAGTGGATGGATGTAGGTTCCTACCTGGGGAGACCAAGACTGACATTCCACGATCAAATCGGTCAGGTTATATCGGAGGGTGGTATGAAGAGTCTCCGAAAGCGGCGTGTTGGTATGAAAAGAGTTACGATTGTTGAGGAAGCCAGGTTGGTCTGCCAGGATCGTGACGTTTGGCACTCTATACTCTCCGCCTACTCCGTAAGAAACTTCGCGTGAAGATAAGTAAGTAATAGTGAGGTATACCATTAAATTACATATAATTCAACCACTTGCGATTGAGGCCTTAAAAGGAATGAAAGCATTCAGGGATCAGGAGCAGAAGCATAAGGATTGGGTTTTTATTGGATGTAAAAATGTCCTTCCCGTTCATTAATAAAAAGAAGTATTATAAAGTTGGTTAAGTTACTCTTTAAAACATTACTTGTATGCCATGGGTCCCATTAAAATGCGTCGTTTCCGAGGTCACTTTTAACAAAAAACAAACTCTGACTTTCTTGAAAAAGCCTTTTATTTTCTGAATAATAGAACCTTATTTGTATTTTTATTATAGGTCTGACGGAGATGCTTTCAACTTTCTGGATTAATAAGCATCATTTGGGATTGTGTCCTCAAGGAAGAGCATTATGAAGTGAACGAAATTTATCTTTGAGTGTTCTGAATGGTACACATCTTGTTTATTTTCATTGTTTTTGTTTTCAGAGGCATTTTGTGTTTTTGAAGTGTAGCTATTCATTTATTTTTTGCACGTGTTACGAATTTGCTTTTGTTTTCTCAAAATTTTGTATGTTATGGATATAGCTGTGATCAACTTTGTCGTTGAAATAAATATATTTAATATTTTTCATCTTCGGTGCTTCCAAATATTCACATTTTTAACTAAAGAAACACTTGTGCTGTACTGTTTTTATTCACGCTAAAACTTTGGATCTCTTTTTAAATCAATAAATAAAACATTACACACACTACCTTGCATTTGACACACACAAACAAATATATTGATGATAGCGATAAAAGACCACAGATGGCGCACTAATAAGTTTGGAAACAAAGAAGTTGGTCTTGAGAAGTGAAGATGACGTTCACATCGACAAGATATTAAAATTTATTATGGTCGAATTTCGACCAATGGGCGACCACTAGTCTATACTAATGTTATAAAAAGGAAACCTTTGTATTTTTGTATGTTTGTATTGAATAGGCTCAAAAACTACTGGACCGATTTCAAAATTTCTTTTACCATTACTTAGAGGGATTCCTCCGAATCCGTATAGGCTATATATATTTTATCCCGGAAAATAGATAGGATTTTTCGTGGTAGTGAAAATTGTGGAGTAAGTCGACGAAAAAACTGCCGTCCGTTAACGATTCTCGCGAACGCTGCCTAAATGGTTAGAGATGTTTGGTTGACTTCTATAGAAAAGTTGTAGAACTCAATAATGCCTACAAAAAAGTCCAGATAGTATAAATCAAACACTTATATTTTAGCCGTTATAACCACTTTTCCTTAGAATGAAAGTAATTAAAATTATTAGCCTATGTTTATTGATCAAATTATCGTCAAATACTAATCCTTATCCAAATAAACTATTTATTGAGCAAGATTGTTTTAATAGCTATAAATTATCTATAAATTTTAAAGAAAGAAAAAATTTCGCCCCAGACAGGATTTGAACCTGTAACCTGTTTTTTTCTTTTTTTTTCTTTCTTTAAAATTTATAGAAAATTTATCCCAAGCACAGGGCAAGTGCTAAAATAAAACTACGTTGCGAAAAACGAAAGTTATTGCCATTCTAAAATGTGAATTTCATCTGTAATGATGAACTCATTTGGTGGGTACTCAGAATTGTGTATCTATAGGACATAACTACCCGCGTTAACGGGTTAGAAAGCAATTAAAAATTTCGCCACGGGACTTGAATCCTCAGTAGCTCAATTGGTTAGAGCATTCGTCGGCTTGAGACGAAAGGTTACAGGTTCCAATCCTATCTGGGGCGAAATTTTTTCTTTCTTTAAAATTTATAGAAAATTGATCCCAAGCACAGGGCAAGTGCTAAAATAAAAATAAGCTATAAATTACTTTTTATTTTATTCCAATCGGACAATTAATTCAAAAGATATTACGAATTAAAAATTGTAATTGGTATTAAAATTAACGATGGCCGCCGGCCGATATGTGCCACACGACTGTAGTATAAAACAAAGTCGCGTTCTCTGTCCCTATGTCCCTTTGTATGCTTAAATCTTTCAAACTACGCAACGGATTTTGATACGGCTTTTTTAATAGATAAAGTGTTTAAAGAGGAAGGTTTACATGTAGGTATATTATATACCCGTGCGAAGCCGGGGCGGGCCGCTAGTAATTTATAAATAGCCTACCGGTTAACTCATAACAGCATCATCAGGACTGAAACTTAAATTATTAAACAATGTTTTTGATGTGTAAACATAAATTAATCAAATACAAAAAAAAACTTTAATACGTTATACAATGGAGTTGCTAGCTATCACACTTGCTATTGATTCTTTCCCCACTGAATTGGGAAATTAGTGCCATTTGAGATAATAATGAATAAATTACTAAATTAAATTTGCTTTTATTTGCTTTTTAGTTAATACATATGTAAAACTTAATTATTTATGCTAGGGTCACTTAATTAAAAGAAAAAATAACAAATGTCCATATAAAAATTATAAGTGATAGGTACGTAAAACAGTACAAGTGTTTCTTCATTTACATACATATCTTACATATCTTCACGCCAAGTCCCTTACGGGGTAGGCAGAGAGTATCGAGTGCCAGACCTCACGATCCTGACAAACCTGTCTTGCTTCCTTTACATTCATAACCCTTTTCATACAAACTTCATTTAAAAATATGTATTTATGATTGAAGTTTGCCGTGCGGTTGGAAATAGAATAAGTATCACCAATTGGCTTCCAAAAAAGAAAGAGGTTATATGTTTGACTATTATATTTTTGTACTTGTATGTTAATTAATTTCTTCGTCATTTCTGAACAGATTTTTAATTATTTTTACTAAAAAAGCGTATTTGTGAGGTAGTATCGATCTGACGATGCAATCTCGATGAAATCAAAGAAAATACGCAAATTTTCTGTAATAAAGTAGTTAAGTATATCATCATATATCACGCCCATATCCCCGAATGGGTAGGCAGAGACACAACCAGGTCACACACGACTAGCCGAAGATAGTAAGTCCCACAATGTGATAGGTGGCAAGCCTAACGCCACCGGGCACATTTTCAATCCTGGGCAATGTTTTTTTTTAGAAAATTGAAAACATACTTATTCTAATTATTTTTTCCCCGACCCGGGGATAGGGATGAAAAGATACCACTGAGGTATTGATACTTATACTCGATACTGGTATCGGTCGTCAAGTATCGATACGAGGGTCAAACTGAAAGTTCTTAGAAAATCAAAAACTAAGCATTCTAGCAAG
>NJDC01000510.1:284312-299939 GCA_002245475.1 Calephelis virginiensis | reverse complement strand
AATACTATATCAATATTCAATAAAAAGCTTTTGTATTAATAATTATAATTTTTCGGTTATAAAATATTACTATATACTTTTCAGTCGTCAATCTAAAAATTAAATTTACTTGACTGACTTTCAAACCCTCATCTCATTTTTTACTGTTTTAAAAATCCTTCGCTGTAAAAACCTGAACTTTTTATCTGTGTGATACTTTTAGCAAAATCTGTTCAATGGTTCGATTGTGTTGAAAGATATATTTCTTCCAATTAAAACAATTTGAATCTGAGTATGAACATAAACACAAAAGCTTTCTGGTTGTACAAGAACACAAATGAAATTTGCATAAGTTTATTGAAGTTGCTAAGTAATTTATTATGATAAATATGCGTGAATTTCAGTGAATGTTTTAAAATAAATGAAATAATACATTATCGCAGTTAATATTCTAAACGTATTCTAGTTTACTCTAACAATTTAGTATAATTTATTTTTTATGAGTTTTATGAATAGAGTGGGATTGAAAGAATGTGTTGGTGTTAAAATGAAAATAGGCATGCTGCGCTGGTTCGGTTATTTGGAAGTAATAGCAGATGAAAGATAGACAAAGCAAATGTGGATGAATGTAGGTACCCTAGGAAACCTAGGTTGACATTCCATTATCAAATCGCTCGGGTATTATTCGAGGGTGGTGTCAAGAGTCCCCGAAACCGGCGTGTTTGTATGAAAAGGGTAATGAATGTGGAGGAAGCCAGAAAGGTCTGCAAGGACCATGATATTTGGCACTGGACCCTCACTGCCTACCCCGCTAGGGACTTGGATAATAGAACCTGGAAGATAAATAAGTAAGCAGTACTTATAGGGATTTATAGATCGTGAGATTTGGTACTCGATTTTGATGATTCGCGTAACAAATATTTTTTTTTATGATATTGGAAGGCAAACAAGCAGACGGATTTCCTGATGTTGAGAAATTTACGCCGCCTAGAGACACCAAAGGTGGTAATGGTGCGTTGCCAACCTGAGGCCGGGATGTTAGGCCTCGAGCAAAAGTAAGTTTACCGACTACCTAACCCTGCGAACCGGAACACGTCATGACGTTATGGCGGCAGGAAGAGGTAAGGAATAGGTAAATATATAAAAAGCAAAGCAAAAGCATCCTTTTTGAGTCAGTTGTTGAATTACTTGTTAATATGTGAATTGCTACAACAGGAGAGATTGTCTCTCAAAGGGTTTTTTAGCGAATATATGCAACATATTTATTTTAGTGCTTAAAAGTAAATTGAAATCTACTATTAGTATAATCTGTCTAGCGTATTACAATATACTATAAATATAATGTGGTCTAATGGTCTGGCGTTGGACTTGACTTATTCCTTTTTTATTATATTTTTTATTTTCTAGTATAAATAATGTTGACTGCCTGGATATGTGCCTGGTTATCGATAGGCTTGTCCTGTTTATAACCTCTGCCTACCTCTTCGGGAAAAATACTATGCATAACAAACTTATTATGTACATATTAATTTTAAACACAGATAATTTTTATCACTTATACCTATTTATTCAACTCATCTTTGGTTTTTATTTTAATACTTCCAACCATTTTATACAGATTCAACATTATTGAATGAAAAAACTATAAATCGCTTCCAATTATATCGACTGATCAGGTTCGGTGAGTCGTTACAATCGCTCCTAATGACCAATCAACTTGACAGGCCCCTACCCCGACGATATAATTATACTAACAACAAGAATAGAGCTTTCGATACCTCCATTACCCCTACTACAGAAAATGATTCTATCGATACTTCGCTACTAATGTCTATATTTCTGTTTATTATTTTACAAAGTATAGCTGATTGATTTCCTTTTTCAAATTTATGTTGAATTTATCACTGAATATGATTGTGAAGTAAAACTAGTTAGAATATTATGTTTCATTAAATATTGTAAGTAACAACTAAACCGCTGGTTCGGTTATATGAAAAGAATGACAGATGAAATATTGACAAACTAGATATACAATGCGAATGTTAATGGCTGTAGGTACCCGAGGAGACAAATGTTGACATTTGAAGATCAAATCGATCGGGTATTATCCGAAGGTGGTATCAAGAGTCTTCGAAACCAGCGTGTTTGCATGAAAAGGTTAACTAATGGGAAGAAAGAAAGTCAGGTCTGCCAGGATCGTAAGATTTGGCACTTGATACACTCTGCCTATCTCTTAAGGGACTTGGCGTGAAGATATGTATATATTATGTGCATACATATGTAACAACTGAATATGAGCAATAATTATCATTGTCATTTTCTAATTGGACAGATACCTTAGCCGGTAAATTTCAGCCGTAAAATGGAAACATATTTGATATTTATTTTGTAAATAAATACATTATACATAAGAACATTTATGACAAAATCCGTTTTATTGTGAAATAAAAAAAAACAGCTGCGGTAAGAAATAAAGTAAACTAATAAATGAAAAATACGTGGTTTATAAGTATCCTGAAGTAATGGTATGTTTCGCTTATCTTGAATAAACCAAACTAATAGTGGATCTTTACTTTCTCGCACGTTTCTTTGTTTGCCGTTGGCTCAATAAGTCGACACTTGACGTGGATTAATAGAAGAAGAAATCCTCAATTTATCCTTGTCAAATGTTTCCAGCGTCACCCCTTTGCTACACATATCATTCTTTACAAAACCCTTATATTTAAGAAGCTGTCTTATCTTAGTAGTTCTTAAGAATACTCTTTCCACTTCAATAATCTCAAAAGAGAATGGAGCAAATCTGGTATGTCACCTGATAGTGACAAAAACGTTTTATTAACTGGAGATGTAGTCATTTTACTCGAGATTTTATTAGTTGAATATTTTAGGTGAAATTTAAAATTAATACTGCGTTAACTCTAAACAAGGTCTATAAGAGCAGAAATTAAAAGTATCTTCACGCCCATATCCCCGAAACGTAGGCAGAGGCACAACCAGGGTACCCACGAGTAGCCGAAGACACTAAGTCCCACAATGTGATATGTGGCAAGCCCATCGCCAACCGGACACATATCCAATCCAGAGCAACGTTTTTATTTATTAGAAAATTGGATAAACCAAATTTTCTTTTTGGTGCCTGATCCGGGAATCGAACCCGGGACCTCATGCAGTCAAATCTAACACCTAGACCGCTAGACCACAGAGGCGATTTTTTAAGAGCAGAAATACATGCTTGTACGTCGAACCTATTCCTGAAACAAATATCGGGATAGTTTACAGGGAATGAATACTGCTAGACCAAATTTGAGCAAGTTTTTATCTTATTGAGTGTTTGTGCTAGTCTCCATTGATAAGCTTAATACAGTATTAAGCCTATGTAATACTAACCAACTAGAAGAAGACATGCTTGAATTTTTACCATGAACTTCGTAACCTTAAGTAGTCAGAATAAGTAGTAGAATTTTGTGAAAGCCTACTTGCTATTATCGCACAAACCTGTTCCTAAAACTGTAATGTCATGCTTGCCATTGTCGTGGTTCAGTAGCTAGTAAACTACTTACGCAAGAGGCTTATATTCCAGCTTCTGGTTGACAACGCACCATTACCACATTTGGTCGACCACAATAAGTAATGGTAGTAACTCAGTTATTTGATTTCGGCAACGCTACTGTACCCCTGATGTTATAGCAGTTCGTAGGCAGTTACTTTCCATCAGGTAAACGGATTGATCATTTCTCTCCTATTATATAAAAATACTAGCTAATACGGCAAACGTTGTTTGCTATTTAATGTTAAAAAATTGGGATTGGCCACCCTTATCAGTAACGGCCAATATTAATAACCTATATAATAGAGATTGTGCTATTTTATATCAGTTACCCGGTAGCCGTTGTTATTTTTCAATTGTTAACAAAAATATCTTAGCAACAAAACTATCTTTGTCCGTAAATATGTTAATAATATTGGCCGTAAGGGGGATAAAATATAGATAACAAACTATTCTCAGTCCTACCGAGTATGCATGTAAAATTTAATTAAAATCGGTTAAGCCTTTTCAGAAAAGTATGGTAACAATCACTGTAATATGAAATATTTATATACTCCTATATAGATATTTAGATTTACGTGAACTCATTTCTTTTCATGAAATCCTGTCCGCTTCTTTGTCTTTCAATCCCAAAACATCAGATTCAAAACAAATTACTAAATTGTCTCCATCCTTTGCACTTGGTGAGACTCCATTATGAATTATTTTTTAAATGAATACAATTGCACTGTTTACTAATTTTAATTTTTTGACCGCCTCATTGGTCAAGTGGCTAGCGTACACGCCTTGCCACACCGACCAACCGCGAGGCTCGTTACAATTCCCGACGTGGCAGGAATTTGTGTGATGAACATATTGATGTCTGCATTTCCGGGTCAGGGTGTTTATTAAAAGAATTCTAATAATTATTTAAGTATTTTCTATGTATTAGAATCATATACTACCACCCATAACACAAGCATATAATTTTCTTACTTTGGGATTAGATTCAATTTGTCTAACTTGCCCAGGAATATTTGTTTATTTGTTTAAATGAAAAAAAATTAAAAATGTATTTAGTCAAACAGTGAAAGTGTATTCATATTTAAAATAATAACCAAAACGAAAATTATAAGATAAAAGGAATCACTTAAAATCTAAGCTTGGTGTTTACAAAATTCCGGCCAACTGTACTATCCTAACAACAAAATCTTTTCTCCGTATAATCTCAGCTTTTCTTTGTATTTTTATAGCTTATTATAATAATACATCAATAAACATGAACTCAATATAAATTAGGGTAATGGAAGTAGCCTTCAGTCGGGATTTTTATGTAAATATGTTTAAATTTACTAACTTAGCGTTCATTCATACTAATATTATTAAGCTGATGGGTTTGTTTGTTTGTTTGCTTAAACGTGCTAATTAGAAAATTCTTTCGCTGTTAGATAGTCCATTTATGGCAGAAGGCTTTAAACGCTCAGCTATGCTACCCTAAGACCAATATGAGCGAAGCACTAATGAGGAATGTTTCAAAATCGGGGGACTTTTTTCCAAACAAGCTGTTTGTGACTGTTAATGTCAAACACTACGAAGTTCGCCGCGGCGGCTAGTTTCATACAAAAACGGTATAGTATCAAAATAAGCCTCCATGCTCCAAGTAAAACTGGTCTACGCCTGGTAGTTTGCTCCCACCCACGTTTGCTCCGCGTTGGTTCAGGTATGCTGAGTAGAAAAGACCATTATCCTCTCTAACAGGTAGCTCGTAAGAGGCGAGCATAGGTCAAAATATAGGTCATTATCTATAATACCACTGGGGTAAGACTGATGTACAGCAACTTGCCTAGGTAGGGATTCAACACCAGGCCTATCCTGCTACCATAACGACTGCTCCGGCTAAAAACCTAGGGTGGACGGTAGACTTGCATATCGGCCTTACATCGCGGCCTCAGGACAGCCACGCACCTATAACATCTGTCGTGCATATAGAGCTTGTTTGCTGACCTCTTACATTAAAAACTATTTCTTTATTCCATATGCCTTTCTGCCAGGCAGCTCGTAAAAGGCGACCATAGGCTTACCGTCACTAACACCGCGACATCTGACTAGGTGGTAGAGTTTCGCAGCGACTCACCCGGATTGGTACCACCGTTTTACCTATTCCTGCCGCCATAACGTCATGACGTGTTATGGTTTGGAGGGTAAGGTAGCCGATAAACTTACTTTTGCTCGAGGCCTAACACCGCACCATTACCACCTTTGGTGTCTCTAGGCGGCGAGAATTTCTTAACATCCGGAAATCTGTCTGCTTGTTTGCCTTCCAATATCATAAAAAAATCGTTATAATCATCTTCCTGATAGTAAGAGACACCGTCACCTTACATGTCACTAATTCAGAACTATCTTATGCCTGATTTTTTTGGCCACTGGTGCAAGAATTTGCAGATATAGGCAATAACATGATGGGATCAGCATAAATCAGACAGTGGTGTAGTAAGCATATGCAGTATCTGCCCCCCTTTTAAATTACTTTAAGGGGGTAATATGTTTCATTTGTTGGCGGCCCGTATTAATCCTACTAATATTATAAATGCGAAAGATTGTAAGGATCTGTGTATGTTTGTGACTCTTTCACGCTCGAATGGCTAAATGGATTTGTCTGAAATTTGAAACACAGATAGATTGTAACCTGGAATAACATGTAGGCTACTTTTAATCCCGATCGCACAACGGGTTCCTGCGTAAACGCGGGCGAAGCCGCAGGTAACAACTAGTAATATATAGACAGATAAAGATAGGCCCTTCAGAGTTTCATTGCTAGGATATTTTTGTCAATTAGTAAAAATATCAGCGGTTACCTGGCACCTAATCTATAGCGCGATCTCTTATCTGTGCAGCAGTCGTAATAAATATTTATTTGAGATTATTTCTTACCTTTAGAAATTTGATCCTTTAGTTCGTCTTTCTAACTATATAAAAAAGGTCCCCTGAACACCAGATTCTTATACTAAATATTGGTCAATAAAAAATTACATAAAGCTTATTAGGACTGTTTTATTACTACCGTCACGCGAAACGTTTCATAGTCACGACCTATGCTATTTTAATATGAATCGACCTCGTTGACGACTTTATCCTATAACAATCACATAGGTTCCAAAAAAAAAAGTAGCATTTATTATACACTAGCTGAGCCGACAGAAGTTGTCCTAAATATGAATACTGGTTTTTTTATATGACTAATAAACCAGAAAATAGTTTAGTTAATTACTAAAATTGGTTCATTCGTACACGCGTTAAGCGAAAGAAACGGATATTTATTCTTATACAAAACTTGCTGACCCGGCAAACTTTGTATCGTATGTGAGGACTTTCTTTAAACTTCTTTATCGGCGTTGCGCACCTTTTTTTGTAATGAGTAAAAACTTCTAAACTCGCGTTAGGACACGTGACCTGATCGAAAATTCGTAAGACAGCGCAGGGCGCTTGCGCGAATGTTCGTGTTGTCATGTTTGTGTACGATAGCGCAATAATCTTCTTTTAGTAAATCCGTCTGCTTGTTTGCCTTCCTATAACATAAAAAAATTGTATTCTACAACATAAATTATAGAACTTTCATACTGATAATTAAAGCAATTCGTGCAAAATTATTCCCTAGCCATTCCAAAATATCAAAACTACACAACGTTAATATTCAAATTTTCACTTCTGCCGGCACTCCCGGAGTGATAACCGTCGTTTTTTCTTTTCATAAGAATATTCTACTGACAATAATTGATCCAACTAAAAATAAGCAAAGTTGGTTAATCCATTTAAGTGTGATGCGATGACCAAGGGAAGAGGGGATTTTCACTTATGTCTTTCAGAATACGTACATGAAGATAAAAATAATTGATCGAGCGAGCAAATAATTGATTTGTGTTCATAATTCAGATTGGGCTGCGTTTGTATTATGTATAGTAAATTTTATAAGATTATAAAATTTGGAAATATTTTCGTCTTTTTGTGTCGTCAAAACTATGGAGCGCATTTAGTATTCAAATTATAATTTACATTTAATTCAAAAATAACTTATCGTATTATGTTTAAACGCATTATTGAACCTCTGAATCATGAAATATTTTCCAAAAAAACATCAATATCCGAGAAATCACGTGCGGACATACAAAATACAAAAACATAGAGACGAATTAATAAGCTGCTCCTTTTCGGAATCGGTTAAAAAGTAAAGACTTTTTAGATTTTCACGATTGTGTGTAGTACTGTTTTAGTACCGATGACATGTCATACTTGCTAAAACTCAACTTCAACCGGACGCGGGAGTCGAACCCGGGACCCCTTAAGTCAACTCCAATAACAAACCGCTAGACTACACAGGTGACCACCACATTAAATACACACACATCGTAGTCCGGTAACGTAGCGAAACCTATTTACTCAGCGCTGTTTCAATTTTCCTAATGGGCGTGAAATTCAAACTAGTTTCAAATAAATGAACACCAGATGTGCAAACAATAAAAAACCGTGCCACGTGCGGGCTGCAGGCTGTTTGGAAATAGTTACACTTTTAAGTGTAAGGAATAATCAAATTCCAGACATTTGGGCGTGAATTAAAGAATGTTTTTAGCGATAAAACATATTTCATAATGAATATGACCATAAGTCCCGTGTTGATCAGGACTGTCCCGTTTTCCAGTTATTTAAATTATTTATTCCGTTATTCTTGGTATGAAAAAACGTTTTTTTTTAAATTAAACGAAAACTTACTGTCTTGAAATGAAATTTGAGATCAGTCTTATTACTGTAATTCGTGTTATATGTGTAGCACAAATGTATCCTTCTTGTGTACTGCATTTTTGTATTAATATAGGTAAATGAATACTATAACTTACTAGTGGATCTGGCAAACTTCGTATCGCTCGACATTAATAGCTACTAACACAAAAATGAAGTGTGTTTTTTCCCACTTTCTTTGAACTTTTTCGGTTTTTCTATACTTATAAAATTAAACATGTTCTGACTGATATCATGACCGAGCAAAAACTGTTAGAGTTACAGCCATGAAACTTGACGAGTAGTGTGGATTCATTGAGTAGACATCCACTAAGGACGGAATTTTTGAAATTATACCCCTAAAGGGGGAAATAGAGGTTGAAAGTTTGTATGGAAGACCGTCATTTTTTAAGTTAGAAATATAAAACTTTATTTTTAAATTATTTGGTAAAAATAAGTAGTTGTATGTTTAAGCGTTTCTGGAAATCCTACCCCTAAGGGTTGAAATAGGGGTCTAAAGTTTGTGTTGAAGACCGTTATTTTTTTAATTAAAAATATGAAACTTTATTTTTTTGGCTACAGATTAAATATGAGTAGACATGTATTTAACCGTAATGTAAATTCTCCCTTTAAGAGGGTGAAATAGGGGTAAAGTAAAGTTTGTATGAAAGGCCTTATTAATGGACTATTGATTAAAATAAAGGAATACGTTTTAAGACAGTAATAAATTATTTATACAGTTTTTAATTTAACTTCAGTTCAGTAAACATATTATTTGCTACGCGAGCAAAGCCGCGGGTAACAGTCTACTCATAAAATCCTTCCCCTGACAATAACTAATATAGCAAAAAAATTATGAGCAAAATTGTTTCCTTAAGTTTTCATACGAAAATATTAAATGGACTGACTCTATTACGAAGATAACAAACATGTACCTAAGTCTAAAATAAACGTGAAAATTGCAGAAAAAACAAAAGAATGTCCTGTTTTGAGCCGACAAAAATGGTCATGTCATTCATAATAAACGTCGTGTTCTAGGTGTGTAGCATATTATCAAAGCACAAACGTCCAAAAAATGGAGAGTTCACTTTTAATAAAATTCTTTTGACATGTGTATAACTTTTAATTGCAATTCAACCCAACGTTCACAAGGCGACATCAAAAAGCAAAAGTACTTTGTTCTTTTAAATAACGAGGAACAAAAATTTATGTATACAGGGGACTAGACTTGTGATAATATATTCAACAGTGGCTTTTAGTAGACAGGAAGATTTGGTAATCTTTCTGCATTTTAAAAAAAACTTTGCAAAGTTCAAAAGACTTTATTACAAGTCTTTTGACCCAGTTTCTATTTTTTTCTACAAAAACAATTTTTGCACTATATTTTGGGGCCAAAAATTACTGTTTTTAGCCCATTCGAAAAAAAAGGATATCAATTATTCTTTAGTATATTTTTTCGTTTTTGAATGGTTATTTTTTCGAAAGGTAGGTCTTGATCTGGACAGATAATAGCTGATCTGAAGGTAGGACAGATAATAGCTGTTCTGACAGACGTTGTTCTGTCTAACACTACAAATATTATTAATGAGAAAATTTACATGTTTGTTTGTTACTCCATCACGCAAAAACTGCTCAATCGATTTTCATGAAATTTGGATTTTCTCAAATAATTAAAAAAAAAAGAGTTAACACACAGGATTTTAATGCCGAAAAAAGTTTCCTGTAGAACTATTAACGACGCGGGCAACCATTGGTATAATATGAATATTGAATTATAAAGTTCTGCTCTTGACATTAATTAACACAAAAAACAATCAGCAAAATTGTTCCGTCCATTCAATTGAGATGCGGTGACTAAGGGAAATATTCATAATTTTTCATTTGAGTGATTATTTCCTATGAATTCCTATGTTTTGTTGTGTTATAAGTTGGTCAAATATATATATACCACTTTTAAGTCACTTTTGTTCATTGTAGGTTTTGTGCCATTATTATTTTTATCAATTTCATGTAATTCAGAGGTTCCCAAACTTATTTCATGTAACGCCCACTTTGAAAATCAGTTGTTTTGTAGCGCCCCCCCCCCTCGTTTTTTTCTTGTCAATAACCTCAATAACATATTTGTTGCGCCTAGTTTAAAAAAAAATATTTTTTTCAAGATTTATACCGCCCCCCTCTAGGCTTCCAGCGCCCACAAGGGGGCGTTATTGCCCACTTTGGGAAAGGCTGATGTAATTAAAGTTCAAAAATGGAATGACTACCGAAATGGTGTTGGCCCAGGCCCGCCGAGTAGAATAGACCATCTGTTTCTCCGCCAGGCAGCTCGTAAGAGGTGAGCACTGGTTTTTCTTTTCTTGCTCCCCTGACATAATCAAGGCCCTTGTCTTCATAAGTTTATATTTTGTGCCTGTTTTTTGAAGGGTTAATATGAAACTTATTTTTATTGTTTTTTATCTGTTTCTCTATGTACAATGTTTCTGTTTGTGCATTTTGTGATAGGTTTGGGATTTATATATATTACTATTTGATTTTCCATTTTATGTGAAAAAAATATTTTATCTATTTATGGTGAGCACTGGTTACAATACTATACGTCATCACTAACAAGACCACTGGAGTTTTGGCGCCATCGAGAGAAAAGATGGTCTAAGTTTTTTCATAATTATTGAATTTCGTATTTATATTGAGTGAAATAAGTCAATTTTGGTGGCATTTTGTACAATTTTATTAAGTAAAAGTGCACAAATGAAATAATCATGAAGAAATTAGCGTATCGCGTATTTCCTCGTTGCCGCCAAATCTTATTACATGAGCTTGAGTAATGAGGCCACCACTTTACCCAAGAGCCTGACATGACTTACTGGCGACTTATGACTGATGACTAATTATAATTGATTGAAATTGATATAAAATTTGATGCAAATTTCTACTTGACTAATGGCAAAATACTAACGTATAGGCCAAAACTTAAAGAAAGAAAGGACAAGACCACTGGTGGTAAAGTGATGTGCAGCAGCTTGCATGAATAAGTGGTCCTCCGGCTTACCTATTCCTGCTTCTATAATGACTCTTTGCATGTTCCGGTCCGGAGGGGAGAGTAGGCGGTAGATTTGCACCATTGGATCCTCGCCAAATGCATACAAATGTGATATAAGTACAAATAACGTTATTTCTACAAATTTACATAAAGAGATAAAAGTATGTAGATATCCAAATTGGTATGTCTTAAGGTCCCATACTTAGTCAGCCAGACGAGCCAATCAGCGCAATCCCTCGTGCCATGATTACTATGAAATATTGCGCTCTAAAGTAAATGTCTTATGCGCCAAATCTCTATTTTTGACACTATAAAAGTAATTTGAAAAAAAATATAAAAACTGAAACAGTTATCTTTTAGGTATAATAATTATCTATGTTTATGTTAGATCTGGTGTCGATATTTTCATAATGAAGTAGATAGTTGGGTTTTGCTTTCAAAAAAGGGTTAATTTTTGATTTTTTTCTATCGAGCAAAGTGAAATGAATCGTGTTTTGGAAACACTAGTCTTATAAAGCATATTAATGTTAATCTTGTGTATTATTTTCGCTAAGATCCATAATTGTTTTATATGAAAAAAAAAAACAGTATATTGCTGACGTATTTTAGCATACATGGCCCCTTAAGATGTTTCCTCAGCTGTGTTTGTCGTTGTTTTTGGGTCAGCGGGTACAAATCTCCGTCTCTAGAGATTAGCTCGCTCATTGTACTTTAATCTCTGTTAGTCTTATTTTTAAACATGGACTAACGTAGAAGTAAAGTTAGATTGACATCAAAGTCTGTTTCACGTTATGTATAAAGACTAAAATACCAGATTGAACCTTGGAATAATTTACTCCGTGATTATTAAAAATACGGTATCTGTTAATATTTAGTAATAACGTTACTTGTACCTAAAAATAAAAAAATGTAACTCTAGTTTTTCAAGTCATTCCATGATTGAATATTAATAACTTTAAAACGGATAAAAACGCAAAAAACCCTTGCTAAAAACAAATAAGTGAAGTTAAAAGTGTTAGTCGCCTCTGTGGTCTAGCGGTACCGGGTTGACTTTTGTTAAGTCTCGAGTGTAATCCTTGGGTCGGGTTTTTTTTAAGTTTCTAATAAAAACAACTATTGGAATTCGATATGTGCCCGGTTAGCGATGGCTCTCTATCACATTGTAGGACTTAGCGTATTCAGCTAGTCGTTGGTGTCCTGGTTATGCCTCTGCCTACGTCTTCAGGCGTGAAGATTATTTTAATGTCATTGTAATTGTGTGAGTACCTATTACTATAAAATCTAATTTCATACTTATATTTTAAGATGCGAATACATTCACAATTTTATTTACAAACTGTTATGTCATTATACGTCATAATCAGTCGATATAAGTTGACCGATTTAGATTTTTGTGATACTACAGCACGAATAAGAAGACAGATTTCCGATAAGAAAGACTTGTCGCTTATAATTTTTTAATTTATTTTTATGATTTCCTGATGGTAATAAATTCGTGCCGCCTAGAGACATCAATGGTGGTAATGGTGTGTTGCCTACCTGAGGTCGGGATATTAGGCCTCGAGCAAAAGTAAGTTTACAGGTTACCTTATTTAAAGAAATCCGTATCGAAATTGGTCCATCCTTTCAAAAGTTGTTTTACCACCAACAGACAAACACATACACGCACACACACACACGCACACACGGACTCACGCACGCACGCACGTACGCACACAGAATAGGCTAGGCAGAACTACCGTTGCGGAGTTTGTGATAAAATAAGTGGTTGCCCGTCAGAAGCTAGTAACTAGGTACGCATTTGTCCTAAATTTATCTAAAGGGCCTAGGACTGGATGGAAATGTATCCTTATTTACTGGGATTCAGACAATAGAAATATCCCGCCGACAGTTGAAATTGAGGCAAAGAGGAACAGTGCAGAGGAAGAAAATGAGGTCAATATTTCGTGTTACTATTCCTATTTGGTTTTGATAACGTCTGCTTGAACGTTCGAGTATGCTTCCGTGAACACGCCGTCTCGTGTGCCCTTTCATGGCTTAAATAACAGATTATTGGTTAAGTAGGTTACAAAGACATACTCATCCCTTTGTCTATGTGTCTCGTTTGAGCCGTTTATGTCACTTCACTTTACGTCAGAAACACGAGCTCGTTGCAATCATGCCAGCTTAGGCCTTCCACATACATTCGGAATTCCTTCATGGAATCCCGATTCGTAATTCAGTAACTCAATTTCGAACGTAGCGAAGCCATACAATTCAATAGACTTGCCACACGCGATCAGAAATTTTCCTAACGGAATATCTCTGTTTTGAGATTCCACAAGCGGGCCAGTTCGTTCGGAATCGCGTGACGAAGAAAACCATTCCGAACGCAACGTATCCTTAGATTTCGTATTAGTCGCTATACACATTCGAAAATTCCGTACGTCCTAACCATGATTACCTTATTACCTACGTTACCATGTTATAGCCATATCTGTCGACATTTTAGATTAAAACTTCAAAATTTAGCTACATGCTTAAGAAATTTATTAAATGTTATAAATAAAATATACAATTTGATTTATATATTTGAATTTTATTTTATGACTTTTCAATATTTAAATAATTATATAACTAATTATTATTATTTGCCATTTTCTGTAACTCAAAAATAGCGATTATTTTCTTAAATGTTTACTTCATGGCATCGTTCAACTATAATTTGGATTCTAAATTGACAAAACGAATGTGTGTGAAGATTATGTTTTGAAAACTCGAAACAGCGATCCGAAAAGGAATTTAGAATGTTTGTGGCGGGCCTTAGGCACAGATGGATCAGTAGGGTTACTCATGAAGCTCGGTGTCAAGCCAATTGTATTTTGGAATTGGAAAATATGTCATTTTAGACACTCTTGAATACAGTACTACCGGATTATTAACATTTCATTCCAAAAAAAATCTACGATTCCGATCAAATATTTTTTTTGTTTATTATCAACTAACCGTTAATAATTCGCCAGTATTATATTCAAGAATACCTAAAATGACACATCCGATACCAATTTCCAATACTGTCGGAATCAAGATTCAAGAGTAGGCCTACAGGTCAGCTAACAACGGTAAGCAAACGGTTCGGGTACTTGACCCGTTTGTGATTTGAATGTGTTATACAGTCTGCATTCTTTCAAACGGTATTAACACTCTGAGATCTAGTTTCGTTTTCTGTTTTTATTTTAACTAGTGGTCGCCCATTGGTCGAAATTCGACCATTTTAATATCCAAATTTTAATATATTGTTGACAAGAACGCCATCTTTGTTTCTAAAGACCAACTACTTCGTTTCCTGAATAATAAGTGCGCCATCTGTGATCTTTTAACGTCAACATTAATATAGTTGTTATGTGTGTCAAATGCATGGTAGTGTGGGTAATGTTTTATTTATTGATTTAATGTACTTTATTAGCATTATTGTTGAAAAATATTAGTGATCTGGACTTCTCCTACACATAAACTATAAGTGTGCCAAATTTTATGCTCCTGCGTCGGCGTAATTTTCATAGAAAGGGTTTCAAAGTTTTGGCATCACGCATTAATATATAGATATCATAACCATGCGAAGCCGGGGCGCGTCTCAAGTAACAAATAAATTGAAAACTGAAGTTGATCGAAAATTTATGTCAGTACTTATTGTAGTTATTGATATACATTAAAACAGAAAAATGGTAATATTTTAAGCCAAAACGCTGCACAATTTGGTTTGTATTCGCCAGATGAAAACCATAAGGCAAGATTATTTCGGGAACCTCCACAATAATATACGAAACTGATTATTTAGCGAGTGCTGAAACATATATTGGAAAACGTCCCGTGACGTCAGTGCGTGGTCCAGAAAATAGATATGGATTCATATTCCATTAATATTACGATTGCGGAAGTTGGGAAGTTGTTTGGATATTTTATCTTCATATAAGATCACTTCCAAATCTATATAAACTTGTATATAAAAATCAATGCCACTTTTCACTGTAATTTTATAGCTCAAGAACGGACTTACCTATCGAAACCAAATTTTCAAACTTTGTTCGGACTATTTATGTGAAGTTTGCATAAAATTAGTCTAGCGGTTCTTCATTTATCATATTTTTTGTAACAAATGAATTCAATAAATGGCGGATCATTTTGTTAATGGTAATTGTGCTGTCATATTGAAACTTTTCTCAGTTGTTTTTTTTCTTTTTTCTTTTTATTGTGTTATGTAATTCATGCGGTCGCTAAAGCATTTGACACACACAAACAAATATATTGATGAAGACGATAAAAGATCATGACG
>NJDC01000510.1:264783-284229 GCA_002245475.1 Calephelis virginiensis | reverse complement strand
TGTAATTTTATAGCTCAAGAACGGACTTACCTATCGAAACCAAATTTTCAAACTTTGTTCGGACTATTTGTGTGAAGTTTGCATAAAATTAGTCTAGCGGTTCTTCATTTATCACATTTTTTGTAACAAATGAATTCAATAAACGGCGGATCATTTTGTTAATGATAATTGTGCTGTCATATTGAAACTTTTTTCTTTTTGTTGTGTTATGTAATCCATGCGGTCGCTAAAGCATTTGACACACACAAACAAATATATTGATGAAGACGATAAAAGATCATGACGCACTAACAATTCCGTAAACAAAGTAGTTGGTCTTGCAAAATGAAGATGGCGTTCTGATCAACAAGATATTTAAATTTGGATATTAAAATACTAAAATTGTCGAATTTCAACCAATGGGCCACCACTAGTATACATACAAATCTTCCTCTTCAATCACTTTATTAATTAAAAAAAAACCATCAAAATCCGTTGCGTAGTTTGAAAGATTTGAAGCATACAAAGTGACACAGGGACAGAGAAAGCGACTTTGTTTTATACTATGTAGAGATGATTTTTGTTACGTAAAATTCAAAACGTTCTCTGTGTAGACCTAATTGAGGATCTAATAAGTATTTTTTGGTTATGTTGTGTTTTATACCTAAAGGACATTGAAATCGGCTTTTGCCATAATATTGCGTTTAACTTGTGTTATTATCATATAATGTTAAGACGTTCTTTTTTATGTTAGAAGATAATGAAATGAGCCGTGTGCAGGGTACGGCTATCCTGAAGGTAAGAGATGATCGTCTTCTATACACACCACAGATGTTATAGGTGCGATGCTGATTGTGCAAGTCTACCATTTACACTAACGTCCGGACCAGGACATGACACAGTCATTATGGCGGTAAGATACGGTATAATACCAACGGCGGATAACTACCAAAGCAAGTTGCTACAAAGCACTTTACCACCATATTAGACCAATTATGACCTATATTTTAACCAGTGCTCGCCTATTACAAGGTGCCAGACAGAGAGGTAAATCGTCTATTCTACTCAGTTGGGTCCAACATAGGATAAATTACCCATTAGGGGGCGTTCAAGTATTACGTAACGCAATTTGGGGGAAGGGGGGGTCTCGAAAAACGTTACGATGCTTTACAGGGGCAGGAGGGGCATTTCTTACAAACGTTACGTAACATTGTTTTCTCAATTGTATAGTCTGGTCGTCTTTTTTAATTTGTTCTCGCAAGTTGACAAACCTTTTCGTTTATAGTTCACGGGGAATCCCAAGACTATATTGTTAATTGTACTGTTGTAATTTTGTTTTCGTTGTCAGTATTCGTTAGTGTTAAGAAGCACATTGCTGTCCCGTATTCCGTATACGCCGGCGTCAACGTGGAACCTAACAGTTTCGTTAAGGAAGAAGCTGTTGGGTACAGCGGACCGACACACATATCTATAAGGAGCGGGAAACACAGATCTTCCATAGCGAACACCCATGCTTATGATTTCGAATCACTTATCAATACCGTCATTCACGCCCATATCCCCGAAGAGGTAGGCAGAGGTACAACCAAGGCACCCACGACTAGCCGAAGACACTTAGTCCCACAATGTGATAGGTGGCAAGCCTATCGCCAACCGGGCACATTTCCAATCCCGACCAACATTTTTTTTTATTAGGAAATTGGAAAAATCCAATTTTCTTTTTGTTGGCCGACCCGGGATTCGAACCCGGGACCTCATGCAGTCAAGTCCAACACCTGGACCGCTAGACCACAGAGGCGATACCGTCATTCAAACCCTAAATGATGGCAGAATCGAACACCGTGAAACCAGTGATCATCATCTTTGAAGATGGTGGGCCGGACGAAAACCCGCATAAAGGATAAAAAAAAATGTGACTTTCAGGGTAATAATGGTCAATTGAGTGTTACGTAACGTTTAGACAGGGGGAGGGGGGTACAGAAAAACGTTACGGTGCGTTACAAGGGAAGGAGGGATGGTCAACAATATTCAATTATTGCGTTCCGTAATACTTGAACGCTCCCTTACCTTGCTACTAAAACACTACACTAGTGAGCACTGATATTGTGGCGGTAGAAATAACTAAGATATATATTCAGCGATCCATTTCGTTGTCGGGCTCTAAAAACCAAATCTGACTGGCTGCTAGTTGGAAACTCCAGGAAGCTAAATTACTAAGTTATTCCACTACCAAGTGCTAGGGACATCACGTTCACTGTAACAAATCATCATGCTGCGTCAGTTTTAGGGGAACAACTAGAAGTAAAAAACCCTAATTTAAATCAAATTCCTGAGTTATTTCTTTCTTTCTTTAGTTTTTGGCATTCACGTTAGCATTTTGCCAAAGGTCAAGTAGGAATTGGCATCAAGTTAACCGATTTACCAAAATCGGGTTTCAATTATTAATTATTCAAAATTAGTCACAAGTCGTCAATAAAAGCCATGTCGGGTCTTGAGTAAAGCGGTGGCCTCATTACTCATGCTCATATAGTGAGATTTGGCGGCAACGAGGAAATACACGCTTCGCTAATTTCTTTCATATGTGCACTTTCACTGAACAAAATTGTACAAAATGCCACCAAAATTGACTAATTTTACTCAATATAAACACGAAATTCAATAATTATGAAAAAACTTCGACCATCTTTTCTCTCGTGGGCGCCAAAACTCCAATTCCTTAGTTAAGTCGTAAAATCCAAAGAAACAAACGACAGTCCAATTATTTTCTTTAAAAGTTGTAAAAGCAAATATTAATAATGTATAAAGATGAAAAAGCTGTCTAAGGCAAACGTATTAGAAATGAATGAGTTTTTACTTTTGTGAGCTCCTAGTTACACCGCAGGCGAAATAAGCGATATTATTAAAATAGAGCATATCTTTTTCAAAGTTATAGAACACAATAATCATCTCCCTACCGTTATTAAGTGAATAATAGCTATCCATTATCGAAATGCGATCGTTTGCTATGTGTCAAATAACATCAATCACGCACACAATCGTGTTTTTAACATTTTTAGACGTGTATACGGAATACCCACATTTTTTTATTTTACTATTACAGCAGAGAGAAAAATCTTTTGATCCCATCATGACCACGGTCTGTATAAATATTTTGTATCTTCACGCTCATATCCCCAAAGTGATAGGTAGAGCCACAGCCAGGGCATCATCAACTAGCCGAAAACACCCGAGCATTATTTTTTATTAGAAATATGAAAAACCACACTTCTTTATTATTACCCGGCTCGGGGATTGAACCAGGGACCTCATGAAGTCAAGTCCAACACCTGGATTGCTAGACTACAGGGGCAATCTGCATAAATATTAACATTTTACAAAAAAATACATTCGAATCTAGAACCTCCTCTTTTTCTATGTCGGTTCATGAAACAAAAAGAGTATCCCATATAAAATTTCAGAAAATTTTAGCTATACGTAATGATTTAAGTTTTGAAACCATACGTATGTTTTTACTTTTTAAATAATACGTATTGGCAAAAATTGTACAAATATTGCGCAATTTTTGCCTTCGTTTAGATAGGTATTACAAGTTATACCCTGCCAGTTGGTTCTCATGTTTAGTCACTTTGCAAGATATTTTCCTTTCAGTCAATTTTGCAATATAGGTATTATAACTAAATATTCCATTCTATCTAGCCAGTTTTTCTTAAATAATCTTTTGACCTCTTTTACCATTTCTTAGCAGATTTATAGAGTTGAGACATTTGTTCCCCATGTAATCTACAGGTTTCCGCAGAACACAATATATCATTTCGTACCGTCTTAAGCGATTTTCTGCAATTTATCGGCTATTTAATGGATAGTATGTTTTAAATCCCAGGTCATAAAATATCTCCATTCTCCACATGTTGATGTTTCGAATAGTTACAGAAGTGTGATTGAATAAAAATTAAACATCTGTTTGGAGTCTCTCTGTCTGTCTGTTTGGATTTAAACGTCGGCCAGTCTTTAAATAAAAATGGATTTGAGTACTTTGGTCAGCATCAAATTGTTTGTGTAGAGGAATATTTATTGACTGCATCGTTGGCCGAGTGGCTAGCGTACACGCCTGACTACATCAATCAACCGCTCGGTTCGATTCTCAACGGGGGCAGGCATTTGTGTGATGAACATGCATTTCCGGGTCTGGGTGTTTATTAAATTTATTTTGGTATCTACTTAAGTATTTCTATGTATTATAATCGTTGACTTAACACCCATAACACAAGGATATAATTTGTCTGCTTTGGGGTTAGGTTCAATTTGTGTAACTTGTCCAGAGATATTTATTAATTATTTATCGAATTATTATTATTTTTTTATTTATTATTATTATCCCTACGCCGTAAGGGACTTGGCGTGAAGATATGTATGTATGTATTATTTTTTTTTTGGGTAAAAGTAATATAATTTTGCAGTCCTGTTTCAAGTTTTGAAGATCGTACATTTTATTTTTCTAGTCCACTTCGTTGATCAAACGGAGACTTACCCCTTGGGTATCAGCATGCGTATCTACGACACTACATGGTTCAAATTCGATATCCGACAGGGACAGACATTTGTGTGAACATTAATGTCTATATCACTAGGCCTGAGTATTTGTTAAATAAATTTATTTCGGTATTGGCTACATATATTTTTATATATTAGTTACCTACAAGACATATCTATACTTTGGTGACTTTGTTGTCAGATAAAGTATTTATTAATCTCCAACTCCAAATTTGATTTTCATTTCCTATATTGGTTTCAGGATTGTTTGAAAGATATTGGCCGATTTCTATCTTACCGGAAAGCTGGTAAAAAGCGAGCGTAAATAGTTTGGAAATGACTTGCCTTATCTGCATTCAGCAATTACACAAGTGCTCACCAGAGTCATGTTAGCTAAAAAATGTACTCGTAAAGCTCATCCTAGCCTGAGACCCATTACTTTGCTTGTTTTTCAAATTCATAAAAATGATAGTCTTCATAAATTGGGACGAGATGAAATATGAGATAGCATTTGGCTCCCAATTGGGATATAGCCACAAATCATTTTAATATAAGCAAACTTGCACCGGGCAGTGGGCGGACACCTTTAGAAGTATTTTTATCTAAATAAAAATAAACACACAAGTATCTGGCAGTTTACGATAACTGAGGAAAATCTAATTGTGTTAGAGTAAACATGGAAAGAATTCGATATAGAAAATACTTCTTGAAATAAGAATGTTATACTGGAATCAATTTTTAATTCGCGTCAGGGAATAGACAGAAGACGTGTTGCCAGTTTTTGGGATCTACCGCTTATTAATATTATCGTGCCGGCGGAATTTTTAGTTTATACTATATACACGTTTTTTGGAGATAGTACTTATACTTATCCACTGTATAATTTATTTAACACTTTCTAGCCAACCGGTTTCACTTTTTACAGCATCATCAGGGCTCTGCCCTAAGGTTGGCTAGAAAGTGTTAAATAAAGTATACAGTGGATAAGTACAAGTGTTATCTCCAAAAAACGTGTATATACAATGCAATCCCACCAAGTGCCGACGATAGCCAGTAGAGATTCTATAAGTTTATACTATTTATATGGGTGTTTTCTGACTGTCCGGCACGGCAGCAGCTGGATTGCGAGGAAACCAAAACTATGAATGAGTAAGTTATATTGAAAGTGACGGCGACGGCATTACCGGTGCAATTATACAGTTTTGCTCCACTGAATTGCCACCGATACCGGCGCAATGAGCAATTCGGTGTAAAAAAAAAATATGTATACATATAGCACAACTTTTTTATTTAACGATGCACAGCCGGTGCCATTATTAACGCCTGAATAACAATCTTCCCGCATCATTTGCTTCCCGCAGACATCAAAAGACTCTCAAAAAGAGAGATAGTAAGAGAAGAGAAGTAGAGTACGTTAGCAGTATCTAAAAATGTTATTTGGTCTTTGTTAGGAGTATAACCTCCGGTAGTAGGTAATATAGCTTCATGGAGTGTAATTTCTAACATTCTAGCTTCATGTATGTGATAGTTCTAAATTTAATTTTACCCACACAAATTTAAAATCATAGAATAGTTTTAATATTTAATGTCGGAATATGCCTCATTTCATGTAAATTTTTCGCAAAATATATACACGTTTATACATTATCTTCAATAAGCCGGCAACTGGTCAACTCTTTATAGATATTTATATTATAGAATAATGACAGTAAACACTTTTGTAACTCAGTAAGTTATATAAAAAGATTTTATATTTAAAGTGGTAACATTTAATCGTAATAATGAGTAGATTTCGATACAAAATCCAAACGCCCCGTTCTGTCCTGCACTTTCGACGAAAGAGATTTAATTCTTGTGAGCTACAGCCATTAAACGAAATATAAAGTAGAGTTTTATTGAAGATTCCGCGACAACAGTCTTTTTATGTTAAAAAATTCTTAACTATAATTAAATATAAGGGAATTGTTTAAGCATTTTTGCAGCCCAAAAGACCGTAAAGTACTTAATATTGTTTTATGTAAGTTAAACAACTCAAACAATATATTACGTTAACTCTGTCTAAATAATTTTATGTTAGATAAACGTAAATAATTACCAACAGATAGTTAATATGCTCTCGGCTTTAGTGACAACTCGCAACCCTGATCAGGCTTCGCTTATGTGATAGAGCTTAAGTTAGTACCTGTGCTAATGGTATCAACAAAAGCATGAATTTTTAACGTTAGTTTCTATTTTCTACAAAAAAAATGTAAATAGTTTTAGTAAACCCTTCGAATTAAGTTTTTTTTTATTATATTGGAAGGCAAACAAGTAGACGGATTTCTTGATAATAAGAAATTTACGCCGCCTAGAGACACCAAAGGTGGTAATGGTGTGTTGCCAACCTGAGGCCTGGATTTTAGGCCTCGAGCAAAAGTAAGTTTACCGGCTACCTTACCCTCCGAACCGGAACACGTCATGACGTTAAGGCGGCAGGAAAAGGTAAAGCGGTGGTACCAATCCGGGTCATTTTTCAAATTCAAATTCAAAATAGCTTTTATTACGTAGATCTATACAAAGATTCTTGTAACTTTGTTTGAATAAATTGTTTTTTTTAATAAATGAAAATATATCTTCACTATATTCGCATGGATATATCCGCATCTTACGCTCTAGCACATAACTTGAACATAACTGCAAGAGAAACAAACGTAATTAACTCTTCCCAGAGACGGAAACGTCAAAAAGTGGGTTGTTTTGTAAGAAATGACATATTTTTTTTTATGTAACCAAATTCACTTAAACGTGTTTGGGTTTCCTAATTTACCTGACAAATTTTGTGTACACATAAAAGTTATTGTTAATTATCCGTTCTCAAAGGTCTAGTTTTTGATATTCATGAGAACAATTGAGCATATTTTGGAAGACAGCGCCTTAACATAAAAATAGCAAGTAAAATTTTCTGAATATCTCAAAGACTTAGTACTTTTGAGTTGAGTAGCCATTTATTTTATTCCGTATGCTAATTTAATTTTGAATATTGTGGAAAAACTTTGTACTTTTATTTTTACTCAACAGTAACAGTAACAGTAACAGTAACAGTACTCAACAGTAAACAGTAACAGTACTCAACAGTAGCCATTTATTTTATTCCGTACGCTAATTTAATTTTGAATATTGTGGAAAAACTTTGTACTTTTATTTTTACAGATGAAATTAAATTTACCAAATTTTCCTCCCTCAAAGTAATTAATCAAGGTACAGGTGAAAGTTGATTCAATCTGGTCTCGTCAAAAAGCACCTTTTGTGGTTCCTAGACAATCCATCACAGGCTACGTTTGACTTTTACCTTGAAGAAACACATTTTGTTAATTTTCCTCTTCTTAAATACTTTTTAACAGTAGCTTCTGTAAAATGCTTTTTATGGGGAGCTTTAAAAAAATGTGGTAAAGGCTTATAAAAGATTTCTTGATGGAAAGATTTATATTTACCTACCTTTTTCTGACACAATAATAACTCAGCTTTTTGCTGTCATGTTTTGGTTTAAAAATAGTCTTACCCAAAAAAAAACTAAGTTACTAAACACAGGTGGTAATTCTGTTGCGCTCTCACTAAACTAAATTTAAGTTATCGCTGTCTTCTTTAAACGAAAGTATTAGGAAGAAACAAAACACTTTTAGTGCTGTCAAATTAGACCATACACGTCATTTCTACAGACGTTTAATCTGTCACTCGGAAAACGTTGATTAAAAACATCCCAATTTGACATGTTCGGACTAATAAATCTAAAACGTTCCATCTCTTTTGTTTTTGTTTCATTTGAAAAAGATAACATGCATCTAAAATAAGTTTAGTTTGTGAGTAGCAGAATTACCACCACTGTCTTAAATTGGATATCAACTCAATAATAAACACCATGCTGCCACATCATCCAGGTGTTGCATTTTATTAGTCGGTTCGTCAGTTTTACACAGTGTTTAGTTTAACAATTGTGTATTTTTTTATTGTAAGGCGTTGGATGTTTAAGATTACGGTCTCCGATTAGCAATGCGCCATTTAAATGTTTGTAATCTCTAGCCTATGTATTTTTCTTATCTCCTTAAAACGTAAAAAATATCGGCCAAGTGCGAATCGGACTCGCGCATGAAGGGTTCCGTACTATCATCTATCTATTAAAATTACGTATGTTGCATGGGAACCCTACTTTAATATTTATTTTATTGTTATTTAATTATTTATTTTGAAAAGTGACAGATAGTCAGACAGTGGAGGCTGAGCAATAGTGTCAGTTGTTACCCTTTGGGTACGGAACCCTAAAAATCAAGGAAAGTAGGTAATTTCCTGAAGTTAAACACGCGTTACCAAATTAAGGTTGATAGTTAATGCAGACGTTCTCCGCGAGCTTTCTTGTAGATAAATATAAAATTTAATTTGCATTAACCGAATTCCACCAAAATAAATAAATAACTCATTAAAACAGAGTATAGCATTCCTTAGTCCAAAACTGTATCCGTATTTTGTAATTCATACATTTTACGATCATTTACTCAAACGCAATGATTTATATCTTTCAATATTAAACAATGCTTTTTTTATTGCCCAATTTCTTAACCATTCCAAAACAAACCATCCATGTAAACAAAACAGGTCGAAATATTCGTATTTCATCCTGGTTATGAGTCTGTAGCATAATAAAAGTTGTTTTATGATAATAACTGTATTTGAATCTGCTTGAGATGTTTATGTTAACCGCTTTAAGCGGAAATGTTAAAACTAAAAAAAACTTTTGTAGTATACACGCGGCATAAGATTCTTTGCTGGAAATAAAACCCTAAATTCTAAAGTCAAATCTCTACTGAATACTGTTACAGCTATCAGTTGGTGTGAAAAATACCAGTATTATTTTTCTTGTTTCCCTGCAAATTTCCCGGTATTTCTCTATGTAAGTAAATATAACACAACAAAAAAAGAATCAGCAGTTCTGGTCAATCTATTCAGGTGTGACGCGATGTTCTAGTGAAATAGGGATTTATATTTATGTATAAAGATAAATATTTAGCAATTTTTGTTTGTCTTTTTCTGAAAAGAATACTTGGATATCTGCTAGAAACGTGACTATATAAGTACATAAATCCTTATAATTTAAAAGAGTGGTATTCGTATTATTTTTTATTAGAAATGAATCTATGACATAACATTTAAAGGACCAGCCTAATCTTGAGAGAGGGTTGGAAATCGATAAAATTTTCCACTCATGAAGTAATACAAATATTTAGAAAAAGCAAATTATAGGTTTTATTCAACGCGAAATACAAATTGCATGGTTATAACGTAAACGCCGACGGCAATCGTATGCGCAGGTTGGTGACGTCATTACTAGTACTAGGTAGTAAGTACGACCAGAGATTAGTAAATATGTTAAAAACAGCGCCATCTGTAATGTCTGGTAGTAATGTAGTTAGGGTCAGTTTAGACGATTTTTTACAAATCGTTTATTATTTATAAATTCGTTACTTTTAGTCACATTTATTGTCACAGAAAGTATTTATATATTGAGTTACACGAAAACTGCGGTGATTGTAGGTCTATTAAATACCTATTGTCTTTGGTACGACGTAGAGTGACAAATGAAGTATTAACGGGGACTTTTTTAAATGAATGTTTATAAATCAGGTTTTGTAAGAACAGTAGGATTACTCTTGAATCTCGACTTTTAAATGAACTAGGAATCGGATGTGTGTCAATTGGTACTCTTGAGCACAATAAATAAATGTTAATAACTCACTAGTTTTGCGTGTTAGTGTACAAAATGACATAAAACCGATTGCAATTTTTCATTAAATCAAGATTCAAAAGTAGTCCTTCATAACAAGGCACAGCGCAGTGCCATAAAAGTGGAAGATTATGTTTATTAGACTCACATATTTTTCTGATACATATCTTTACGCCAAGTCTCTTACAGGGTAGGAAGAGAGTATCGACTGCCAAGCTTCACGTTTCTGACAAACCTGTCTGGCTTCCTCTACATTAATTTCGCTTTTTACACAAACATGCCGGTGTTGGAGACTCTTGTCGCAACCCTCGGATAACATCCGAGCAATCTTATGGTGAAATTTGACATTTCACCACTTGGTCTCCCCGGGTCCTACATCCATCCACATTCTATATTTGTATCATAGTATATATAAATTTCTCCTTCATTTGTGAATGGAATTAGGCTTTAACAGTTCTTATTCGCTACAAATTATTAAACCTCACACAATTAATTTTTGAATCTGACTTGTTTTTCATCAATTTAATTTATGGGTGCTACATCCAAATAAAACATCTTCACGCCCATATCCCCGAAGCGATAGGCAGAGGTACAACCAGGACACCTACGCTAGCTGAAGACACTAAGCCCTACAATGTGATAGGTGGCAAGCCTATCGCCAACTGGGCACACATCCAATCCCGAGCAACATTCTTTTTATTATCAAATTGTAAAAACCATTTTTGTTGTTGCTGACGCGGGATCGAACCCGGGACCTCATGCAGTCAAATCCAACACCTAGACCGCTAGACCACAGAGGCGACATCATAATAACACTAGCCGTCTTATTATAAACGCGGAGTAAAGTACATCAAAGTTCAACTTAGTATAACAGTCTTGTTTGTAGTACATACTATAATATTAACTGAATTTCACTCCCAAGTTAGTCCATGTATATTATTAAGACAGTGGGGGTCTAAGTAACAATATTTCTTTTCCGGATTCACAACTATATTGAGAGCAGCGACACCTAACGGCAGCATTTCTACCAGCAACTTAATTAAACAAGTTATTTGCAATGTTATTTTTTCAGCAAACAAGTATCTTAACAATGCCTTTCATTAAAATTTCAATGATACGAGTTTTTGTCGTTTTGTTTTTGTTGTTTCATCATGAATGTGCAGTAAGCTATTTTGCTTTGAATTTCCCCGTTTTTTACGCCTTTGTAGGATAAAAGCCAATTGTTTTCCTGTTAAGTCTTATGTATATAAATTACGTGTCACGTTGTTTGTCCGCGATGGACTCCTAAACTACTACGCCAATTTCAATCAAATTTGCTCACCGTGTACAGTTTGATCCTACTTGAAAGATAGGATAGCTTGACATGTCAATTTATAATTAATAAAACTATGGGTTGCACTCCGAGACTCGTGCCGGCAGAAGTGAAAACTTGAATATTAACGTTGTGCATTTTTGATATTTTAGAATAGTTAGGGAATAATTTTACATGAATTGCTTTAATTATCAGTATGAAAGTACTATAATTTATGTGGTAGAATACAATATTCATTTATTGCGCTATCGTACACAAACATGACAACACGAACATTCGCGTAAGCGCCCTGCGCCGTCTAAACGAAACAGCAGGCACAGGCATATATTTTCGCCGCGCCGGAGAAAGAGAGGGGGATACTTCCTCTCCTACGCCGCGCCGACTGTTTACTCTACTTCCGTCTTACGAATTTTTGATCAGGTCACGTGTCCTGACGCGAGTTTAGAAGTTTTTACCCATTCCAAAAAAAGGACGCAACGCCGCTAAAGAAGTTTTCTGGACAGGCAGTTAGTAGGTTATAGGAAATGAGCGTCGATTCGATTGATACTAACACCGCGACCAAAACTAGGTACTAGAGTTTAGCGTCAACTCTCCCATATCGCAACTAACTTCTGAATCGTCCTTGCTTTCATAAAGTCAGTGCTCATCACTGCCATATTCTGTGAATGAAACAGGTAAGCATACTCTCGAAAAAGGTTTAATTATTATTATTCAAATATTCTAATATTTAGTATTCATAATTTTAATCCTAACTACAGATTGTTAACGCACCATTGCAATCTTTGGTGTCTTATTTGGTGCTTAGTGACTAAGTTAGATCAAATTGCGAACCCCTCCTTTTTCGAAAATTGCTTAAAAATATTTTGCACCATGCAGACGAAGCCGCGGACTTAGACTATTTTCCTGTAACATGTTTGATAAAAGCAAACGTCATTATTTCCGATTAATATCGAAAACCAAATCAATCTCCAACTGTGCTTATTCCTCGGATATTCCGGAACTAGGTCACACACATTACATATTCGAATAAACTTTTCCGCAACTAAACTGTATAAACTATGGAGAAATGAATACGAGTTATGATAATAAGCGTTCTGGGCAAACTATTTAGGGAAATAAAAGAAAAGTAGAAGAATATTCATAGAAAAAGAAACAAATCAGGCTGTACATATATATCTCTTGTTAAATATTAGGTACTAGCAGTCGGCCAGGCTTCTCACGGGTATAAAATATACACATAAACCTTCCTCTTCAATCAGTTTATCTATTAAAAAAACCGCATCAAAATCCGTTTCGTAGTTTTAAAGATTAAATCATACAAAGGGCCATAAAAATATAGGAAGCGACTTTGTTTTATACTATGTAATGATAAGATTTTAGTGTGATATTTAGGTTTGTGTTAACTTTTTCTAATATAATATTAAAATTTATAAAAAAAAAACAATTAGTCCCCAACAAAACTCATATGTAAGAACTTACATGAACTAAGAACAGCCTGGATCACGTTACCTTTCAAAAAAATCGTATTAAACTTCGTCCATTCGTCCAAAAGTTAGCTAATTAAAAGATTCCAGACAAATACGCACACAAAGACATACAGACACTTCTAACTTATAACATCCCTCTTTTCACGAGGAAGTTAAAAACAAAGGAAATGGAACAGTTTAGACAATAAGTTAAATTAGTCTTTACAAAACTAGCTGTTACTAGTCCATTAATAATGACTTTACACAAACTTCCAATCACTATTTCACCCCCTTTGGGATGGAATTTCCAGAAACGCTTAAATACGTATCTACTCATTTTTAATAAGTTACCCAAAAATAAAGTGTCACGATTCTAATTAAAAAAAGACGGTCTTTCATACAAATTTTAAGCCCTTATTTCACCCCTTTAGGAGTACAATTTCCAGAAACGTTTAAACATGTATCTGCTCATTTTTAATAAGTAGCCCAAAAATAAAATTTCATGTTTCTAACTTAAAAATTGGCAGTCTTCCATGCAAACTTTCAACCCTTATTTCACCCACTTCGGGGTGGAATTTCCAAACTTCCGTCCTCAGTTGGTATTTACTCTTTTATTGAGTACTACCCTACTCATTAAATTTCCTGGCTGCAACTCGAACAGTTTTGGCTAGGCGATGTTGAATCAGTCAGTCATGACATGTTATTTTATAAGTTTAATTTTAGAGTTTTGGCGCCATCGAGAGAAAAGATGGTCGAAGTTTTTTCATAATTATTGAATTTCGTGTTGATATTGAGTGAAATTAGTCAATTTTGGTGGCATTTTGTACAAATTTGTTCAGTGAAAGTGCCAAAATGAAATAATCATTAAGAAATTAGCGTATCGTGTATTTCCTCGTTGCCGCCAAATCTCATTCATGAGCTTCTCATTCAAGAGCCTGACATGACTTCCTGACGACTTATGACTGATGACTAATTAAAATTAATTGAAATTGATATAAAATTTTATGCAAATTTCAACTTGACTAATGGCTCAATACTAACGTGAAGGCCAAAACCTAAAGAAAGAAGAAGTTTAATTCTAACCAACATGTTCCGAGTTACATATTAAACGTCTATAGAAATTTCGTGCACAAACTAATTTGACAGCACTAAACTTGTTTTGAATCTTTCTATAACTCAGGTTAAAAGTAATTTTATTTTCACTAGGTATTAGAAGGCAAACAAGCAGGCGGATTTCCTGATGGTAAGAAATTCACGCCGTCTAGAGACAGACTTCTATGTCTCTAGGCGGTGTGAACTTCATGGTAATGGTGCGTTCACAACCTAAGAATAGGATGTTGGGTCTCGACTCTCGAGGAAAAGTAAGTTTACCGGGGGGTAAATCTTATCTAACACACAAGCCAAATTTTGAAAAACGGTGCAATATCACTAATCGATAACATTTTTTTATTAGAAAATTGGAAAAACCACATTTTTTTATGCCCGACCCGAAAATCGAAGTCAAGTAGAACACCGCTAGACCACAGAGGAGATTATTATTTTGATGTATTACATTATAAATATGTAGTTGCAAAATCTCCCCCGTCATCTATACTTTCTCTAATTACATACTAATGTTTTCGGCCATGCTATCTAAATATATTAACGCTTTCGTGTATGTACTGTATATCGCGTATGTATATTGATAACTGATAACTAATAATTAAATTAATTAATTAATTAATAAATATTAGGATAGCATTTTTTATTAGTTTTCTGATAACGCCCAAAACAACTACTGATTAATGTTCCCTTTTCCTTTCAACTTAACTTGTAAATTAACTCCATTTAAACGATATGAAGAGGGAGCGAAAATATCATCATCAATTAAAAGGAAACAATAGCTAATAGTTTATTGTTCCATTGAAGTAGTAAATACAAGCTACTGATATTGATAAATTGTAGTATTATTTCAAAATAGATAGGAGTCTTTCGTACGGTTAAGACACGCCCCATTATATTTAGCAGAATATTTTGAAGTGAAAGCTTCTTTAGCGGCGTTCCGCATTTTTTTCGGAATGGGCTAAAACTTCTAAACTCGCGTCAGGACACGTGACCCGATCGAAAATTCGTAAGACGGGCACTTACGCGAATGTTTGTGTTGTCATGTTTGTGTACGATAGCGCAATAAATGAATATTGTATTCTACCACATAAATGATAGCAATTTTATACTGGTAATTAAAGCAATTTGTGCAAAATTATTCCCTAACTGGATGTAGATTAGCAAGTTAGTTAATCCATATAACAAGCAACACATTACCAACATGACCACTAGTGATAAAGTGCTGTGCAGCAACTTGCTTGGGTAGGGATCCATTGTCTTAACTATTCTTGCCGCCTTAATGATAATGTCACGTTCCGGTCCGGAGAGTAGGGTAGCCTCTAGACTTGCACTATTGACCTAACATCAGACATAGAACAGCAACGTGCCTACAATATCCACTGTGTATATAGGCTGCGGTTATCTCTTACCGTTAAGAGAGCCACGTGCTTATTCGCTGTCTTTTGCCATAAAAAAGCATCTAGAGTTAGATAGTTCGTAACAAAAGAATGAATAAATAACGGTAAGGGAAAGTCGTTCGTCGAGAAATGTCTAGTTTTATAATATTCATGGATGACGTAGCACTTAGACAAAATAAATCAGTCTGATAACTTTGGCAATGTTTAGTTTGTATGTATCCGCTGGCTAGACAGAGGGGAAGGAAGGTTAGTGACTTTACCCCTTTGCTAATATCATTACTTATTATAATAAATATTCCTTCCGCCACATACATATTCAGATCCACGTATACCATACAAGTGGTACTTGTCCGCATCGACATTGTTATAAAACTACAACAGGTTCTGAATCACGACAATGACATAATTGACACTGATGTTTGCGTATTCAAGTCAGGAGAATAAAGTAAGTAAACTTCTAAAGTAGTTAACCTCCCAGTCCCAAGTAGTTACGATTCATTGTTCGGCCATTTATAATCATAAAAAATGAAGAAGTAAGTTTACGGCACTGGCAAAATATATACCAATTTGTGAAGAAAGTACCGGATAAAGATCAATAATACACAAACTATTTGCTATTCATTAAAATTTATTTTATTATCTTTAAGGTATGCTCCATATCAAAACATATTTCTAAACATTGTTTCCGGAATTTCTATTCAGTTCTCGTAGTTAATTCGCTTTTATGTCTTCAAACAATTAAAACGTTTGCCACGAAGTGGCAATTTGAGTCTAGAAAAAGAAAGAAGTCGGGTAGAACTATATCTGGTGAGGACAGTGGTAGCTCGATAGTATTTGTGAAGTCTTTAGTAAAAAATCCTTCTTAATGATGGCCTTCAAGAGTTGAAACCGACTCGTGAGATGCAGGAAATTCGGCGGCTATCTCTCTCAAAGTTAAATAAAATATTTCAGTCACTATTTCTTTCAATTCTGTGACATTAATTTCAGTTGCAAACATTAATGGTCTACCAGAGCGAGGCAAATCTTTCACCACATCTGGACCGCTTTTGAACACTTTGTACCACTCATAAGCAAGAGTGTTTGATAAGGTAACATTTTCGTTGACTCCGAAATTTAAGACAAACAAATTTTCTCGACCCAACTGAAAATCTGTCGAAAATGAAAAACAGTTGCGCCAATCTAAAAACAAAAAACAAAAATTTGAGTTTGGAACCATAAAAAATAATCCATTCCCGCAACTTTTTGACAGAATATATTCAAGGCACAGGTGCGGTTTTAGCTCTGTAGGTTACTATGAAACTCACTAATGAAACTACGGATTAATTATACCTTTAGCAACCCCTTCTCGGATTTTGCGGTCGTTCTGAATAGTAATTATTAATTTCGCGATTTTTACGTGATAGGTATAAAAACACTTTACTACACTTTGATGCTGGTATTGGTTATTTCTCAATTCCTTATTCAACAACCCACTAGATCCTCGGGTTCTTTTACATAATTAACTTTGTGGTTTGAGCGCTGAAAGTGTTGCTGAAAGCGCTTGATACAACCGCCGCCGGTCAATGTTGCTCAAGTATAAGGACGGTTTATTTAAGCTATTAAATCACCTCTTTGGTCTAATAGCCCAATGTTTGACTTTATTTCATAAGGCGGGTCTTCATTAATGGGTTGGGCCAGGAAAATGAAATGTGTTTCAATTTTCCTATAAAACAACGTTACTTGCGTTTGGATAGTAACCAGAAAAAAATATTAATTAAATACTACCTATTACTAATACGTGTTATTTATTAATAGGTTTGAAGTCGGTGTCAATCCAATTTAATACTAACTTATAATATAATTATTAGTTTAAGGCTTGACACCGACTTCAAACCTATTAGTAAATAACACGTTTTAGTCGCATTAATTTTTCATTACTTTTTAGTTTTGAAGTCGGTTTTAGTTAACGTAGTTATTTTAAACATTGATTGAAGATTGATGAGGTCGTAAACATAAGTGGAAAATGTATGTATTATTAAGTGTAAGTGTAACTCAAAAACTACTAATAGGATGTTGATAAAATGTATGTGGGGCTATTTTGGAACCATTAGCTATTTTTTGAAAATATATTTAAAAAATCAGGACGCAATGAAATGGTTGGAGTCGGTTTTACTGCCTTAATTATTTCAAAACGCGCCTAGAAAAGTTTAACTTCAAAAAAGATTTTGCTATTAGAAACATTTTCTGAGTAAAATAATTTAAGCAACAATATGTATAGACTGATAGCGTTTTATCGAAGTGTTTTTTTTCTGTAGTAGGGGTAATGGAGGTATCGAAAGCTCTATTCTTGTTAGTATAATTATATCGTCGGAGATAGGGGCTTGTCGAGTTGATTGGTCATTAGGAGCGATTGTAACGACTCACCGAACCTGATCAGTCGATATAATTGGAGGCGATTTATAGTTTTTTCATTTAATCAATAACGCTATAAAAATACAAGGGCTTCCAGTTGCTATCTTCTTCATAAAAAAAGTATCTTCACGCCCATATGCCCAAAGAGTTAGGCAGATGCACAACCAGGGCATCCACGACTAGCCGAAGACACTAAGTCCTTTAATATGATAGGTGGCAAGCCTATCGCCAACCGGACAAATATCCAATCCCGAGCAACATTTTTTATTGGAAAATTGGAAAAAAAACATTTCCTTTTTGTTGCCCGAGCTGGGAATTGAACCCGGGACCTCATGAAGTCAAGTTCAATATTTGGACCGCCTTTCTAATGTTATTGGAAGTCAAAAAACAGCTTCCTGAGGATTTCGTGATGGTAAGCAAGTCTTTTAACAGTATAAGGCATTGAACAATCCCACAACTCACCTGAGACAACCGTAGCCTATATATATATATAACATGTTATAGGCGCAAGTTTATCATCTATCCTAACCTCCGAAGAGGAAGATAACAACGCTTGATACTATTACTATGGAGACAGAAATAAGTTATGCGGTGAATTCCTGCCCAGGAAAGTTGCTAAATAGCTCTACCACTATAAATAATAAAGAACGAAAGAAAACTAAGTAAGTATTATTGAAATAATACTGTTTTCAGAGCTTGTGGTAACCCCCCTGATCTTAATTATATATCGACATTTATTAGTTATTGTACAAATCTGACAACCCTATATATTCTCTGGACTGAAACATGACACTGTTATGGCAGAACCAATAGGTGAGGTAGTGGATCATTGCCATCATTAGTCATGTTAGTCATAACTCATAATCTTCGCTAACCTATTACGAGCTGTCTGTCGGAAAGAAGATGGTCTTTTCTACAGGGGAGACCGGAACCAATCCGGGAAAAATAGTAACAGAAAGTCAGCAACATTTTAAATAGACTCATTATTATGGATACTGAAGATCGTACAAATAAGAGAAGCAGGAGAAGAAAAGTGAACATAGTCTAATAAATGTATGTGAAACAATATAGTTGTATATAATACTGGCTGTTTCGACGAATTTCGTCCAATCAATGTATGAGAAAGAATAAAATATTGTTTTTCCTAATTTCCTCGAAATCGAACGAGAGAAAAAGGTTCTCCTGGTAAGCTAACTTCCTTCTAAGTTTCAACCTAATCGGTTCAGCCATTCTTGAGCCCCAAATAACTTATATTAGATGTTACTTGGGAATTGAGATAGGAGAAAGGAGAGTGACATAGGTTACCTTTTATGCCGTTATCTGAACGAGTACCGGCGAGAGAATTAAACAACTTTTTTCTATATGTTTGCATACTAGCCCTGAAGTATGTAGGTATGATGGGGCACGAAATTAATTGGTTCAAAACAGAGAGCTTTTCAATTTGACGCATTTTCAGTATGATGCAAATTCATACGGTGTTATCCTGAGCGATATTAAATTCGCTCGAAAGCCGAC
>NJDC01000510.1:246912-264350 GCA_002245475.1 Calephelis virginiensis | reverse complement strand
TTTTTTTATAAATTCATGAACTTCATGAACACTATCTAACGCAACTCGATTTTTATTTAATATCTAATAAATAACACATTTTTACTAAAAACAGCAATGTAATTATGCGTATTAGGTATATACTTTGTTCGCTATACATGTCGGGCTGAAAAGCTGCTAAATATTTAACCACTTGTTTCTGACCAAAACTATAAAAGGAAGTCTGATATGTATCTAAACTATCACAGAAGTTTTCGTTACTATGTCAAATACACAATGTACAGTAGTCATTGTATGTATAGTATATAGTGCATGACTTGTCCGAAAATACAATACTTGCCTTATACCAGTGGTTCCCAATTAGTTTCATCTATGTACCACTTTTAAAAGACCTCAAACTTGCGTACACCTGTTTGCAGTAACGTTAAATAAAAAATCAAATAAGATGTATAAACACAATCTAATGAGAGAGAACACATGTTTCACTAATATGAAAAATGTGCACATTTTACTTTGCACAACACTGAAAAATTTTGGTCAGCTTCGATCTCAAGTCGTTTTCGAGTTAAAATCGATTACAATGTTTAGTTTTTAAGTTTGTCATTTTATATGTAGTTAAGAGATTGCTGCGCGTACACCTGGGGGTACGCGTACCAGTAATTGGGAAACACTGCTGTATTCATTTAATTATCTTTTAAAAAAAATACGGGTTGCAAAAGTAAAACCTTGAATATTAACGTTGTTTTTTTGACATTTTGGAATGGCCAGGGAATTATTTTGCAAGAATTGCTTCATTTATCAGTATGATAGTACTATTATTTAGGTATGCACAAATCTTATTTTCATTTCAATAACCTGCGTTTGGCTTGACAAAAACTCGCTAAAGTAAGATAACGTGACGGAGTGTCGTCATATTATCTTTACATCGAACATTGCTCGTCTACACATAAAGCTCATTTTCAAGATGGAGCAAATAGAGCCATGTCTGTTGATATTATACGTATCTGCTATCTGTGAGTATATAATGGTAGGTATATTGCGGCGTATTATCCATTACGCGTCCTACACTCTTCGGAAATATCTAAGCAATACAAAAACAGCAATGAATCTACGTTTTATTTTAGATTTCGCGCAGTCTTATTCGCGCATGCGCAGTGCGCCGTCTTACGTCCTGACGATCTGACGCGAGTTTAGAAGTTTTTACCCATTCCAAAAAAGGGCGCAACGTCGCTAAAGAAGTTTTCACTTCAAAAATGTTGATGTTTTTATTTTGAATACAAGAAACTTATTTTTTATTTAATTTTCTTTACACATTACACTATAATCAACGCAACGTAATCCATTAGTATAACAATTGGTAGTTTGCATGAAACAAACGAAACGTTTCTCATAGTTTAACGAAATGTAAAGAGTTAGCGAAGAATAACAAACGGCCGTAGTTAGTTTTACTGTTCTTATAAAAAACTACCTTTCGTAGGCAAAATGATCCTTTTCTTGAATATACCGGGCATTAATCAGCAGAAAACCAGTCCAAAATAAAACAAGACGTTCAAACACAGATTTCTGTTCTGTCAATAAGTGTCACCCCTCTTCACAATTGTGGTTACGAAAGGGCGCAGACAAGTTACGAGGGAAGTGTCGAAAACAGCTTCTTTAGAACAGTGAATGTTTTTGATTGCCAATGACTTAAAAGTAATAAGTACTATAAAAAACTTACCTAACAATTTTAACCCATGACAGGAAAAGGGGGTGTTATAAGGATTGTTCATCATCACTTTTTAAGTTAAGAATACTCGCCTCTGTAGTCTAGTGGTCTGGCGTCGGACTTGACTTCTTGAGGTCTCAGATTCGATTCCCGGTTCGGGCAACAAATAAATTAGAAAACCAACAAAAGAAAGAAATTTAAAGTGTGTATTTTCAATGGTCTAAAGAAAATAATGTTGCCCGGGATTGTATATGTGCCCGGTCGGCAAGAGGCTTGCCACCTATCACATTGTGGGAGTTAGTGTCCTGGCTAGTCGTGGGTGCCCTGGTTGCCCAGTGCCTCTGTCTACCTATTCGGGAATATGGGCGTAAAGATACTTTATGAATTAACATAATCTATTAGAAAGGGGGTTATATAAACGCCGAAGTCCCAACGTTATCGATCATATGCGAAGCTCAAATGAGTTCTCGACAGGGGCAGACATTTGTAAGATCAATATATCTATCGACAATATGGTTTTTACAATTATTTTTTTTGTGTATGTTTGTTATTTCTGAACAATATTTACATAACAGTAACTAGCCATAACTTATTCTACAACTAGAAAATACTTGCGTAGAAAAAAATATCCCCAAATTTTCATGTAATATTAAATATTTTTGTTTCGGCACAAGGCATTATTTTAATAAGTATATTTAAAAAAACCATATATTATATTTCAAATACATTTGAATTAAAGCTCTTTCCATGCGTACGAAATATATTTTTTTAAGAAACAAAAACTATTATTTGATATCAGTGCATAGGAGACGAAGGCTGTGAGCTCAATTTCTGTCGGAAAGAAGTACTTTATTTCGAATATTATTATATCAAACTAGCTTACGACCGTAGCGTTGCCTGAGCAACTAGTTACGTGTTTAGTTTCAATTTTAATTAGAAAAAGAGTGTGGTGTGCTTTTTAAATATACATTTTTCTTTTAATATTTAAAATACACCAAGTTAGAATTTTACACTTTCCAAATCCAGAGAGTCTAATTAGAAATATTTCAACGAGTTTTCTAATTAAAGAACTCAGATAAAATTTATAATTAAAGCTTGCAACACTCGTGAAAAAGTTACAACTTTTATAAGTATGTATAAACAGATGTATTGAGAACGAAAAGTTACTGGTTGAAACCCTAGTAACACGGCGACTTACCAATTTAAACACGACACAATTAGATATCATCTTCACACACTAATTGTCGTCCGTGGCTTTGTCGTAGGATCAAACAGAGGTCAAAGACGGTCCTTGCTTCTCCCTTCTTTAGAACTGCCCGTGTTAATCCTGCTCCACTGAGTGGGATATACCATCTACTTGACTATGACAACTTGTAAGAGTTAAGAACACTAGTCTACCACTAATACTGTGTAGTAACCGGCGTAGGGTTGCACTGCCGGACCTATTTCTGTCATTACGACTACATTTGGCATTGTTCAGAGTAGCTGATAGATTTACCCTCCTGGCCAATGTATATTTACGCACCTGTCACATCTATCGGCTACGGTTTTCTCTTGTTATCAGGTGTTATTGTACGTTGTCTTACGGCCAATATTAATAATCAATCCTAATCCAAAACTTGTTGTCCAAGATTGATATTTTGATCCATTTTTATGTTATCGCTTGCCAATAACATATCTGTGGACAGGATAAATATGGCAATTAGGTATAGGATAGGCCGGGCGGATACGCAGCTGTCTAGATTGCTTGAAATCCATGTTTAGAGAAATATTATTAACATTGGCCGTTATACGACATCAAAAAATATTGCATGAAGAGCACTCCTTTTATTTTACGCCGAGAGGTTAGCGTACGCGCGTAACACCACCAAACGACCGCGAGGCTCGAGTTCGATTCTTGACGAAGGCAGATATTTGTGAGAGGAACCTTGTTTATTAAATTTGTTTTATTACCTCGCCTCTGTGGCCTAGCGGTCCGGGTGTTGGACTTGACTGCATGAGGTCCCGGGTTCGAATCCCGGGTCGGCCAGCAAAAAGAAAATTGGATTTCCAATTTTCTAATAAAAAAAAATGTTGGTCGGGATTGGAAATGTGCCCGGTTGGCGATAGGCTTGCCTCCTATCACATTGTGGGACCTAGTATCTTTGGCTAGTCGTGGGTGCCTTGGTTGTACCTCTGCCTAGCTCTTCGGGGATATGGGCGTGAAGATAATATACTTTTAGGTGATTTGTTCAAGTGATTTGTTGTGATATTTATTTACTTTATTTTACAAAGCAATGGTATCAAAAATTTTAAATTGTAAATAGCTTATGGCTACAAAAATTATTGTAAGTTGCTATCAGTTAGAATAGGAAATATAGCACCCTTTCCCGGGACCATAACGTCCGTGCTTGACGCTGACGTATAAAACTGAAAACTTAATTAACAATAATGACAGCTAAATGTCTCATGTGAACAGTGCGTCAAACTCCTAAATTTCGCCCATCTTGATACATGACGTTTATCCACTATGGGTTTCCGCAGACGTATTTCACCTTGCAAGTCGCACTACAAAATCGTGGAATCTATTACTAAAGGCGAAGTTTCCAAAACTATTAAGCAGAGCTTCAAGAAAATATTTCTGATATTATAAATGCGAAAGCTTTTATGTTCTCTTGTTAGTTACTTCTTTACGCAAAAACTGCTGAACCGATTTTCATGAAATTTGGCATACACATAGGTAACACATGAATATTTTATCCCAAATAAATCCCGCGGGAAACAAATAGCTTATAAATCTTTAAAAGGATCAGAAATTTCTTGGCTGAGCACTCTGCTCGCCCACTAGCCCGGTGACGTTGTTAAAGTCAATAGACGTACACAACAGGTGTCATTTCGAAAAAAAATAAAAAATAAATTCCTAGTGTCACAGCTGTTCGTGGGAATCACTTTCCATCAGATGAACATCCTGTTTATTTGCCACATATTCCATTAAAAATATTTACACTTAAATCATGGGTTGCCTAAAACTATTGGTGCCTGACAAAGTGTAAGGTACACTAGATAAGTGGAATTGTTTAATTCCTAATATAAAAAGGATTGATTTAGATAGCAAATCTAGACACGACGTGTTGGTTACTTGACGATAACCTTGAGTCTCTTTTTTACAGGTAGCGCGTAACAAGATTAGATAAGGTAGTCTGTGGAACCGAGATGTAAACAGAACCTCACCATCCGCCGCGGAAACCAGACGTTTCGTATTGTGTAATAATGGACCAAACAAAAACCAAGGGTTTCTTTTAATGGTTGTCAAAAAATGCTGTGTTAGTGAAGTGAAAGTGATAATGGGGTGTCAGTTAGGTAAACTTGCTGCGTCTGAGCGACGTGGTAACAACAACCAGGCCCTGTCTGATGGACCACCACCAGCTACGGACCCTAGACTGCCGTTGACAGCGAAGCAGAAATACTCCATGGTGGCCTCGTGGAAAGGAATATCGAGAGCTATGGAGAAGACTGGAATTTGTATGTTTGTCAAGTGAGTACTGAAATTTTCAGTTGTTCTTATCTTCCTAATGCGAGTATTTGCGTAGATAACTAAGTGTTCAGTATTACTCAGCTCCAATTTCTCTCAGTTACGGTCTTTTAACTATAGTGAATTACTGTCTTCTGAGACGGACTTCATCACGGACTATTGTAAGAAAATACAAGCTTTATACAGTGCTGCTCGTATACCAGCCGGAATACCAGGCTTTGATTGTTGACGCCACTATCAGCTATTAATCTTTAAGCTCTCACCTGAAACATTTTTTTATAATCTTCTATTAATTTTATATTTTTTAATGAATGTTGGAAATAAGATTTAGAGTTGGAAAAACATCTTCACGCCGATATGCCCGAAGGCGTAGGCAGAAACACAATCAGGGCACCCACGACTAGCCGAAGAGACCAAGAGCCACAGTGTGATAGGTGTCAAGCTTATCGCCAACCGGGCACATATCCAAGCCCGGGCAACATTATTTTCGTTAGAAAATTAAAAATACACATTTTATAATTTGTTTTGTTGCCCGACCCGAGGTTCGAACCCAGTACCTCAAGAAGTCAAGTCCAACGCCGGACCGCTAGACGACAGAGGCGATAATCAACGTAATACTCACTGAAACATTATTTTGCCATTTTAAATGAATTTCACCATTTTTGTGTCAATTGGCCATCTTTATCACGTAGGGATACAAAAAACTTTTGTCAGACCTACTGAGTGTGCATATCAAATTACATCAAAATCGGTTCAGTCGTTTTGGATTTGTATGGTAAAACCATTGTGACATGATTTTTTATACTTTTGTAAGTAAACGAATTTGTGGTACGAAATACACTTTCCCTATACACACTAAAGCAAGGCACGTTTGTCCTTTTTTTTGAAATGGCTAATATGTTGCTAACCGCGAGGTTTTTACAACGTCACCGTACAACCTGGGAATGTAAAGCCTCTTCCGGGAACAAGTTTAGAGACTACTCCACCTTCCAGACCACAGACCACTCTGCGTTGTGCGGTGGCAGTGTGATATCCGCCTACATTCTAACCTTTGCTCGCTACTTAGCCAGCGTGGAAATTATCCTTGTTTTTTATTTAAATTTTATAAGACACCTTACTTTGTTAGTTACATTTGAAATGATTGACGTAGATTTAAAATTGATAACGAAGAAAGAAGAAACAAAAACTATAAAAATGTTGGCTTGGTAACCCTATCTCAACTCACGATATTCGTTTTTTTTTGTTCCACTTGTCTGCAAAGAACACTTGGCACTCGATACTCTCCGCATAACCCGCAAGGGACTTAGCGTGAATTTTTATTGAAGTAGGCCAAAGCAATACTTATAGGGTGTACAAATGTTAAAGGTAAATCAGAGCCCTTACTAAGAGTTTACGGCTCGTCAAGTTTATTGTACTCGCTAACATCTCCGTAAATTATTTTTATGGAGTCTTTGAACGGTGCCTCTACTGGTAACTTAGAGATTATTTTTTGAAGTGAAAACTTCTTTAGCAACGTTGCGCACTTCTTTTGGAATGGGTAAAAACTTCTAAAAAAAAGAGCTAAAAGAGCTATTAGAGCTATTTATAATCTTAAAGTAAGGGATTCTCTCCGGGAAAAATTCAAAGAAATAAATATTTTAACCTTCAGTTCTCAATACATTTATGAGAATTTAATGTACGTTAAAAAAATCTATGTATGTTTATAAAAAAAATGTGATGTTCACGACATTAATACGAGGAATAAAAATAATCTAGCCGTATACAAAACTCGTCTCCATAAAATTAGTAAATCCTTTTTGGGTCAATGTGTATGTTTCTACAATAAGTTGCCCATTGGTATTAGAGATCTACCTTTAAATAAGTTTAAAAAATGTATAAAAGCAAAACTATGTCAAAAAGGCTATTATACGATCTCAAAGTATTTGGAAACATGCTTGGGGATAGAGTTTTCAATCTCCAACTAAAATTTTTAATGTGATTTGTTGTACCTTTTATTTAAGTTAAAGTAAGATTGTAATTTATATTTTTAATCTAGTTTATACGAGTATTGTAATTATTATTATTGAAAAAAAGACAAGCCCGCTGAGTTTCTTTCGCCGGATCTTCTCAGTGTGTGGCCGCGATTCCGATCCGGTGGTAGTTTTTAAAAAAATGTCGACGCGCACAAATACCACTTGTATGGTTAAAGTAAATAAAGATTATTCTGATTCTGATTCTAAACTCGCGTCAGATCGTCAGAACGTAAGACGGCGAACTGTGTATGCGCGAATTATGCCGAGGTAAATTATGAAGTGGCCGTACTAGTAGGTAGGTAGCGTACTGAAGTTTCATGGTTCTAATTTAAGGTACTAATAGTAGTAATAAGGTGTACTAGTACATTTTACGGATTGTACGATTACAGTGCGAACCCAAAAATGTCCGATTAAGCACAAGACCTATTATACCACATAAATGATAGTACTTTCATACTGATAATTAAAGCAATTCGTACAAAATTATTCCCTAACCATTCCAAAATATCAAAAATGCACAACGTTAATATTCCAGATTTCACCGGTTGCACTCCCGGAGTGCAACCCGTCTTTTTTTAGACCAAATGCGATACGTCGATTAACGAACGCTCTTGCCATGAGTTTACGGCACTTTATTGCTAGCGTGTCAGTAAATTATTGTTATAAAAACTTTTAACAGCGCCTCGACTAAGAGAACTAAATTTTTATAATAAAGGCGTATCGTAACGTATCGATTTCGATACTTATACGTATCGAAATCGATACGTTTTCAGTAAGAACGTCATCTGCCGCAACTCATAGTAAAGGTTGGCTGTGTGGTCTAGGGGTTCAGTTGTCATGCTTGACTGTATGAGGTCCCGAGTTCGATTCCCGGGTTGGGCAACAAAAAGAAAGTTGGGATTCTTAAATTTTCTAATAAACATTTTTTTATTAGAAAATTCGTTGCTTGGGATTGGATATGTGCTAGGTTGGCGATAGGCTTGACACCTATCACATTGTGGGACTTAGTGTCTTCGGCTAGTCGTGGGTGCCCTGGTTGTGCCTCTGCCTACCTCTTCGGGGATATGGGCGTGAAGATACTTTTTTTTCATAGTAAAGTCTGCGTACGCAAATAAAAGTTGAATCTATGTAACACTTTAACAGAAAATTACAATAATTTTGACTAAAACCTGATGTACGTTTAAGTCTGGATTTATGAAAAATAAAAGACTTTATTTTCCACTTTGATTTGACATCTCTGACATCGGCGCAGTCACTGAGGTTATTACTTTGAAAATTAAGTTTTTCTGTGCTGAATATTGTTACCTACACAATATTATGACGGTAATAAAAGGTTGTTTTTGCTTGCTATCGGCCAATATTAATAACCTATCTAAGATAAGATAATGTTATTTGAGGTTATTGTATTTCAATAATTAATAAAAATATCTTAGCAACAAAATAATAGTAGTCCAGTCTATAAGCAATAACAAAATAGGTCTATCCATATCGACGTGATGCGATGACCACGGATAATGGGAATTTATTTTTGTATAATATATATACTAAACTTAAATAAATGAAATAATAAATTTAAAAAAATGTATATTGAAAATTACTCATTGAATTGCGTACAAGAATCAAACACATGGTGACTGATAGTTCATTGACCTCCATTGTATATTCGTACTGATGGTGACCATTCAACGATACTCTCTAAATCTAAATTAGTAAAATACAGTAATTAAAGAACCTAAGTTCTGACAAATATATACATATATTTTTTATTTAATATGTCTCAAAATACAGATTTAGTAACATTAGTGATCGCCCGTTGGTCGAAATTGGACCATTATAAATTTTAATATCTTGTTGATAAGAACGCCATCTTCATTTCTCAAGACCAACTACTTTGTTTCCGAACTTTTTAGTGCGCCATCTGTGATCTTTTATCGTTATCATCAATATGTTTGTTTGTGTGCGTCAAATGCATGGTAGTGTATGTAATGTTTTATTTATTGATTTAATGTACTTTATAAGCATCATTATTGAAAAATATTAGCGTTCTGCACTTCTCCTAGACATAAACTATAAGTGTGCCAAATTTTATGCTCCTGAGGCCGCGCAATTTTCGTAAAATAGGGTCTAAAGTTTTGGCATCGCGTATTAATATATAGATTTTGCAAGCGCAAAACAACACGTTGTATAATAATCCTCTAAACAACGTTCTCAAATATATGCTATATCTTATGGCAAGATAATACTCGTCGCTATCAACAACTGAAAGGTAAACAGACACCCTCCAAACAAACTTCACTATAAATCAATCGAGAAACTACCTGAAGTTCCTCCCATATTAATTTTCTCCCCTTTGTAGTTCGAATTGAAACTTTAAGCATAAAATATTCTGTTAAGCTTTGTAAACCTCATGAAGACGTTTAGTGTCCTTTTGGTAAAATGACACATTCTAACTGTTTGTAGTAAGATTTTTGCATAAAAAGGAATATTCTTATATATAAAAATCAATTGCTGTTCGTTAGTCTCGCCAAAGCTCGAAAACGGCGGGAACGTTTTGGCTAATTATGGTTTTGAATTATTTGTGGAAGTCCAGGGAAGGTCTAAAAGATAAGCAAAAAGGGAAAAACTACGAGGAAACTGGGAAAAACGACATTTGAAGTTTTCCCATACAAACAGAACGGGTGGAACGAAGTTCCCGTCGAGCTGCTACAGCTAGTCATAACTTAAAAATTAGGGTATAATGTTTAGTAATCCTTAAAGTTTATCTTACACACACTTACATATCTTCACACCAAGTCCCTTAAGGGGTTGCCAGAGAGTATCGAGTGCCAGACCTCACGATCCTGACAAACCTATCTAGCTTCTTTCACATTCATTACCCTTTTCATACAAAGACGCCGGTTTCGGATACTCTTGACACCACCCTCGGATAATATCCAGTGATCTGATCGTGGAATGTCAACCTAGGTCTCCCCTGGTACCTACATCCATCCACATTCGCATGTTTATCTTAAGCACATCAAAAAGAGAAGTGTTACAAGTTTAACGTGTCTGTGTGTGTGCTTGTTTATGGCGTTATAGCTTTTGAATGGATGGACCGATTTCGATACGGATTTTTGTTTGAAAGCTGACGAGTACGAGATGGTTCTTAGTCACATTACAAATAGTTATTGTTAGGGTTAATTTAAAATGTTTAATTTTAGGATACTAAAATGTCAGGATTTTAAAAAACACAGAAAGTAAAAAAATTAAATGTGTTATTATTACTTGCCAATTATCCTGAAAATTTAATTCCTAGGATTTAAACATAAAAAAATTTTTCATTTTCTGGCGACAATATAACAACTTATTTCCAATAAAACTTACCCTTCTAAATAGAAACGACAACAATGGGGACTGATATTGTTATTGGAATATGTGAGCGAGTTATCAATGGGATCCTGTAAATCGTCGCAAAATATTAATACCTATTATAACAAGCTGCGCTAGTGATATAAATAACTTGTTCAATCTATTAACAAGCGATGGGGTCGTCCCAGCCTTGAAAACATATTCTAAACTGAGATACGCCTAATTTGGTGACAAAGTTGAAATGTCATTTGTAACATTATTGTGTTATTCAGGACCCGGAAAAGCAATAAAAGTTTCCTTGTTCTACAACTCTGGGGAACCTTCTCTTTTCCCCTCGTTGATAATGTTATACAAAGTTTATTCATAAAAGTGTTAATAATGCCTTTGTCATCAAAATGCTCAGGATGTCTGTGATTTTTAACGATTTATATTGCAACGCGTCGTGTTCGTCTATTTTATTTGATACTAGCGGCCCGCCCCGGCTTTGCACGGTTATGAAATGTACATATAAACCTTCCTCTTCAATCACTTTATCTATTAAAAAAAACTGCATCAAAATCCGTTGCGTAGTTTTATTTAAAGATTTAAGACTAAATACAAAGGGACATAGGGATGAGGGAGCAACTTTGTTTTATACTATGTAGTGAAGAGAGCAAACAAGGATACGGCTACCGGATGATGAAAGAAAACTGCGTCTTATATGCCCGGTTCGCATAATCAAAGAAACGTAATCCAAAAGTTTAACAATTCTTAGTTCGTCCAGAAGTATCGAAGCGTTACTCTTACTTCCATAAAATTTTTAGAAATAACCCCCAAAAAACAAACAATCGTAGCTAAATATTTTACTACTAGCTAGTGCAAGCGCCAATGCTCACGTGGTTATTGGTCCCACAGGAACATATTTTTGGGATAGAAACTGTCCTACGTGTTAATCCAAGTTACCCTCTATGTGTGAGCCAATAAGAAAATCGGCTAAGCAGTTTTCGGGTGAAGAAGAAACAAGCAAACAAACATACAAACTTTCGCATTTATAATATTAATAGGATTGTTACAAACATCTGCCATCCGTAACCAAAACGACTCGTTTCTTGAATATAGGAACTGGGCAATAGTCATCCTCATAGATGTTACAGTTTCTCTGCTACCCTGTGGCCGTAATAAAAGGCAAAAATGCATGGTTTCCAAGAAGAATATAATTTTCAAGAAATACTTGCCGGCTATAGACTCTAAATTGTTAATTACATATTGCTCACCCGACTTTCACTGTAAGCTGCACTCTGTGCTAAACTGCCACCTATCTGGATAGCAGGGGCGTGCACAGAGATTTCAAATAAGTTAGGCATAGAAATTCTGCCTAAAAAGATTACTAATCTTAGGAATTCGGTTTAGTTTTACATCTTAACTTTACCACGAAACTAGCCACATTTCTTTGTATCTGTGGTCTAGGGGTCCAAGTATTGGACTTGACTTCATGAGGTTCCGGGTTCGAATCCCGGGTCGGGCAACAAAAAGAAAATGTGCTAATTCCAATTTTCTAATAAAAAAAATGTTGTTGAATATATGCCCGGTTGGCAATAGGCTTGCTACCTATCACTTTGTAGGACTGGGTGTCTTCGTCACAGTCGTGGGTGCCCTGGTGTACCTCTGCCTACTGATACGGATTTGGGCCTGAAGAAACTAACTTACATTTCTTCAAAACAATTCCCTCTTAATAGTAATTAAGATGATTGTCCAATTAAATCTGAAAAAGTTCATTAAAATTGATTTAGGCTAAACAGAGTCGAAACAATCAATAATTATCTTAACTCTAACAGTAGATATTGCCAATTCATTAAATCCCAGTCATTGTGATCGAGTCCATATGTCACTTAATATGACCATTTTAATAGCATATCCAGGACTTAGTACAGTATTAGTGGTAAATATCTATAAATAAATATTATTGTCACAACTTTTTTTGCCACTAAGACTAACCGAAAAGTTGTTAATTCTTGTAAAATTTACTAGATTGGCAACATTTTAGTTCTATGTTAATTAAAACGAGAAGGCACTGCTTATTTTTACTCATACAGGTACTGGAATTCTCAGTATATGCCTGCATTCACTCACTCATCGATCATATGTTTTGCATAAACGACTTAATTTACTGGTTGCCCTACCCTAAAATTGAAACGCGACAGTGGCAAACACTGATATGTGAAATGTGTCAGGGAAAAAGTAAGAATAAAAAGTAACAATCCAAACATCAACTCAAAACTCCACCACTTAATCATGGTTTTATTAACAACATAAACGTAATAAAACTTCCTTTACCCGCCATTTTGACTTGAGTAATACTTACCGTACATGATGTACGGTTACGTTAATTACTAATTAATTACTAATACCAAACTACGGCACTCAACACCTAAAAAACTTCCTACCACAAAAACTATAACATGGGATGTTTTGAAAGACGTACATAAATTTCTTCCACTAAGAATCAGGAATACATAGGTCTTTGTGTTCTATTTTGTGTTTATTGCGTGGCCTGTTTCTCTTAAACAAAAAAAAAGTACATTTGCTCCCGTATCCCTGACTACTAACAACTACGACTAACACACGACTAGTCGAAGACACAATTGTCAGGTGGAAAGCCTATCATCAACCGGGCACAACTCCAATCCCAAGTGAATTTTATTTGAATTTAGTGAATAAATGTTTATATTTTTTCTCGTTGTCTCACTGAGGGATCAAATCCGGGACCTTAAGAAGTCAAGTCAGCCAATTCGTTAGACCACAGGCACAAACATATAAAACTACGAGCTGCCTGGTAATTTTTTGATCATAAGTTGAGATATAAGCTATCCTAACTTTCAAGTTGGATCAAACTGCACTCAGTGTGCAAATTTGATTAAAATCGGTTAAGTAGTTTAGGAGGCATCGCGGACAAACAACGTGTCACGTAATTTATATGTATTAAGATTAAGAAATCAGTTTTTGTCTCCCAATCCTACTAAAATTATGTAGGTCGTTTTATTTCGATTTTAGAACACACTTTCAAATGTGTTTGTCTCTGATAAACTGACTGACAAACAATGAATATGAAGTGCTAACCGCTCTGGCAAGTATTACAATAGTCAATTTATTTAAATAACTTCAGTGAGCGCGGTGTTACAAAAGATGCTAATACATTTACAAGGTTTTGACGTAAATGGAGAAAAAAGTTACGAAACTGTCACGTCTACATCCAAACTATATTTTGGAATAACGAATTTCAGATGACAACAACAAACAATACTATTTTACATAAATTTATGTATATATACAAGGTTTCGCGGCTGCATCCACGTATTCAAGTTATTTAGATTTTTCAAGGGAAAGACATGATGCTCCATGATAAGAAGAAGCATATTATGTTCTCTAGAATATGGCATATTTCTGTGTTAAAATTCATACAAATCAGTGCAGTCACTATGTAACGACAGATATAACATCAGTCCTTTCCATTGTTGTATTACGGTGTGGAATTTAGGCAGGATTAACACGCTTAAATCCAAAGGTTGATATCTACAGGCGGTGTCCAATATCAGAAGAAATGTCTGCTTGTTTATTAGCTTTTTGTCTACTTCGCGGAATTTGAACGTTTTGACGAGCAAATTTGACGCAGAGATAAAATTATAGTTATGAAGAATCTGTATCTCATGTATGAAAAAAGTAATTAATGTGGAGAAAGCTAGGCATTTCTGCACGCTTCGTGACACCCCCGATCATAGAAGACCTCGCCACGTGTTATCGGATCCCCCGGACCCAATAACCGCGGCAAACGCTATTCTCCCAACTCCAAACCGGAACACGACAAACTCACATCACCTTAACACAACACTGCACCGTCGCCGCCGGTCTCGGCGACGAAGACCTCTCTTGCGCCCGGCGCCTAACGCCGAGCGACGAGCCACAAATACTCCTCCACCAAGTCCACCCAGTAACCAGAACGCAGCACCAAGTCGAAGTACGGTCTCCCGGGAGACAGCCCTTGGTGCTGGCGTTGTAGGTAACAGCCCAATCCATCTAAATAATGATGTCTCGGGCTGAGCACTCTGCTCGGCCCACAAAGTTCGGTGAAGTTGTAAAAATCGTAACATTAGCAACAAATTAGTCATACAAAAAAAAAGACATTTTGCACACTATATTTTCTGTCCACCGCGAAAGGGACTTAGCGTGAAGATATGTATAGTGAACCTGGTTAATTAGAATCTCAAGAGACAAAAAATGTAGTATCAGTTAAATAGGTTTTATTTCCAGTTAGACAAATTTAAATTTTGTTGTCTCATATACAGAAATCCCGTTTATAGAACATTTTGGTAAAAACAAAGCGCGTGCCAAAGAAATTCAAATGTTTGTAAGCAGAAGTGTCATTAACTTTTTCAAGCTGATGAATTGCTCCATTTATACAGGAAATTTAGCTACAAAAAGCTAGTTTTAACTGTACGTATAAAACATTTTTTACTGTCATATTATTCGTAAATTGATGAAATAATTTTGCCAATTCTTTTGCTTTTGTTAATTATTATCAAAAGAATATAACGCTCAGCTTTTCTGAGCTTTAGCATCAGAAAATGTAGGACTTCATATTCAAGATAGGGCAAAAAATCATAGTAGTAGTATTCTAGAAATCCAAATTTATTTACACAATGCACAGTTGAAGAAAAGGAGGCTGGCTTCAAAAGGAGGCCGTACCAACACAACCCATTAAACACTCGTACTAGTACTCGTACGAGTACTAGTACTCGTACTAGTACGAGTACTAGTACTATACTAATCAAATGTCGCATAGGTTCTTGATAAATGCCAAAATCTTAAAAAAAAAAACTTCTTATGTCTTGTAACAGTGAACAAGCAAGCGTTTGTTCTACTGGTAAGAGTCCACCATCGATAAGACACCATAGATGTTACTGGTGCCTTGCTTTCTTGTGGCCACGTGTTCAAATTTCCGGGCTATAGCGGAACATGACTGTGATGAGCAGCGACGATGTATGGCAAAAAATGATAAGGTGGTGATTTAAATTCTGACAATAATGACTAGATGGCTGCAGCAGTGTACCACCTCACAAATACACATTTAACTGTCAGTTAGCAATAAACAAAAGGCTGAGCGTTCAAGTTATTTTTAACTGACTCCAAAAAATATGAGTTTTTTAACTGGATTGTATGTTATTCGACTGTAGGTTCAGGATCTTTAGTTCGATATTTTTAGTAATTATAAGATTTGTCAATATTATTAAAATAACAGATTGAAAACTAGACAATATCTAGTATTTTTCTATAAATTTTAAAGAAAGAAAAAATTTCGCCCCAGACAGGATTTGAACCTATCTAGTATTTTTAACTACATCGCTCGCTTGCACTAATCCTGTATTTTTGTATTATATGTTCAATAAGTAAGACTAATTGCACTAATCGAATAATCAAGTCCCATAAGTCTGCATGAGGTCCCGGGTTCGAATCCCGGGTCGGCCAACAAAAAGAAAATTGGATTTTTCCAATTTTCTAATTAAAAAAAAATGTTGGTCAGGATTGGAAATGTGCCCGGTTGGCGATAGGCTTGCCACCTATCACATTGTGGGACTTAGTGTCTTCGGCTAGTCGCAGGTGCCTTGGTTGTACCTCTGCCTACCTCTTCGGGGATATGGGCGTGAAGATACTTTTTAAAGTTACCTTAATGACTACAACATTTACCTACTATTAGGCGACAAAGTTTTTAATGTGCTTACACCTATCACCTATTAATAAGAAAGTATCTTCAAACCCCGAAAGGGTTTTTAAAGGTAGAACCAGAGATCTCACAACTAGTCGAAGACACTAAGTCCTACAATACGATAGGTGGCAAACCTTTTGCCAACCAGGTATATATTCAATCATGGGAAAAGTTGTGTTTATGATAAAATTGAATAAATATATTTTCTCCTGGGAAGCCGGGACCTAATGAAATCAGTTCCAATACTGGAACGTTAGACCTCACAGGCGAACTGACACATTTTCCTTATAAGATCGTACTGGACATAATTTTCACAAAGTGCAACACTTTGCAAACCCAATTCTTATTCAAACAATATATAAACGCAAACTTGGTACAAAAGGAGGCCGTACTTCCACAATGCCCATTGAAAACTAGGACCAACTTATTCTTTCAGCGACGAAGCGCTTGCTCAACTTTGAATACTTTATTGTAAATTGTTTCATTGTTTTAAATAAACTCTATCTTTGAGATAATAGGAATTAAATAGTTTTTGTATTTGCTGGATTATATCTCTTTGTTTTGTGTGATGAGATTGGTTACAAGCGTACGGATCTGTTGATGGTAAGGGAATACCAGTCATCATTCCCCGTGTTGGTCCGGGCTCCTTTGTAGAATAGACCATCTGCCTTCCTTGCCAGGCAGCTCGTAAAAGGCGAGCATAGGCTCACCGTTACTAACTAGGTGGTAGAGTTTAGCAGCGACTCGTCCGGATTGGTACCACCGCCTTACCTATTCCTGCCGCCATAACGTCATGACGTGTTCTGGTTTGGAGGGTAAGGTAGCTGGTAAACTTACTTTTGCTCGAGGCCTAACATCACGGCCTCAGGTTGGCAACGCACCATTACCACCTTTGGTGTCTCTAGGCGGCGCGAATTTCCTAACATCAGGAAATCCGTCTGCTTGTTTGCCTTCCAATATCATAAAAAAAATCAATAGAGACTAAAGATATCAAGTGCAAATGTATTGACTAATTTACGCTGCGGATCTACAAGATGGTGCCAAAAATGGCAACATCCTACCAATATTATAAATGCGAATGTTTGTTACTCCTTCACGCAAAAACTGCTGAACCGATTTTCATGAAACTTGACACACACATAGAGG
>NJDC01000510.1:227148-246823 GCA_002245475.1 Calephelis virginiensis | reverse complement strand
CGTGAATTTCTTAACATCAGGAAATCCGTCTGCTTATTTGCCTTCCAATATCATAAAAAAAAACAATAGAGACTAAAGATATCAAGTGCAAATGTATTGACTAATTTACTCTGCGGATCTACAAGATGGTGCCAAAAATGGCAACATCCTACCAATATTATAAATGCGAAAGTTTGTTACTCCTTCACGCAAAAACTGCTGAACCGATTTTCATGAAACTTGACACACACATAGAGGGTAACTTGGACTAACACATAGGATAATTGTATCCCGAAAAACATTCCTGCGGGACCATTAACCACGCGGGCAACGGCTGGTAAAAACATATGGCAGTTTATGCATAGGTACGTGATATCATGATCTCTCGCTCACTGTACACTTAGCCAAAGGTGAGCATGAAGATGGACTACACAGAGGACCCGGGACTGTATTGGGAAAAACAGTATTTTTAAACTTAAATTCGGTAGGACTATACTAACCAGATCAATTTATTCTCAGTTGAGATTTAGATATCACAAAAGAAAAATACACACGTGTACTATGTATCTGACACATCTCACACTGGCATGTGTTAGTGTGTGTAATTTTTATACATAATACGCATCTAACACAATTTTATGTAAGGTAATGGCTTTTTGTTGTCTTTGTTCATATAAACTTTATATATTATTAGTTATTATATTCTTACAATAAAGTTAGATTTATATCTCAGGTTCTAATGGACAATGTCTGTTTTACTTTTTATGTGTCATAAAAGTCGCTGTTTTGTATTTGTCAATAATATTATATTACATAAGTAAGGTGGCCAAGTGCGAGTTGGATTAGCCCTTTACGGTGTGTTGTTTATGTAATAAAGCTATTATTGATTTTGCTTTTCAGGGTTCCGGAACGAAATGGGAAAAACAGAAGCCTTACATGTCGTTATGTCTATCTGTCTGTCCATACGTCACAGATACTTTTAGGTTCAAACTATATTTTTAAAACTTTGTAAGTACATACATTCTGTGAACCGCATTAAATTTTTCACAAAACAAATTAAAAAAAACAACAATAAACATTGGGATTACTTTTATCTATGAATAGGTCATCAAAAATGGTGTTGAGATTTCTAAAACGATTTTTTATAAACTGAAAAGTTTGTGCGAGATACACTTAACCGAAGTAGTAAAATGTGTGGCCACTCCCTATAACTTCTAAAATAAGAGAACGATAAAATAAACTATGTGACATTACCATGTCAAACTTCCGGCGAAAATTGCTTTGAACAAAATAATATTTATTACCGTATTTTACCTTTCTTTCAATCAATTTAAATGTAAAAATGAAAAAAAACACTTGATATCATAGACATATGCATAAACCCTGAAACATTATTTACCTACCTGCCTAAGCAAATTAAAATTATAATTAGCGCAAGGCGTGGCTTGATTATTAACTGCTACGGAGCGCACGGTGGGCAGGTTCCCGAATGCGCTTACCTGAGCGGTCAGCCACGTGAGTAGAACTTTTATATTTACGTTACTTATTGCTACGGAACCCTTCATTGGCGAGTCCGACTCGAACTTGGTCGTTTTTTTTATTTTCTAGCAAATAATAAGTGCATAGTAACAAAGAAAGGAGTTTTTAGTAGGTATTATATAAAAATCATACTTACTTATTGTTACTGATATTTTTTGGATCAATGGCAATTAATCTGACAAATCTTAATTACAAAACACCCTATAATGCCGAAAATGCGGAGTGAAACCCTCCGGTCTGCAGTCAGCTCCTTAATCCTTCATGAATTATGAGTACTCGCCTTGTATTTACAACACAAATGCTCGTAGCTCATTATCATGTTACGGAGTTTTTTATAACTATTATAAATCCTAGGATATTAAAAATGTAGAATAAGTTTTTATTTTGACTTTTAAAGGCTTATTCTACACATATCATAATGGATTTCAGCAAAGTAACGACAGATTCAATAAAATGCAATTCATTAAAAATATATGTTAAGGTAAAGTGTTGTTCAAAATTAAGTGCTTTTGTAAATTGTAACTTTTTATAGAACTATTCAAGGGAGACCATTTTGCCATTTTTTCCGTAACTTTAAAGGTTTACTCAGTGTACTTACGCGACAAAAGAATCTCATCAATGATTAGGTATCATATCAACATAAAAAATATGCATAAATAAGTATAACTAAAACCACTAGTCGGTTAATAATAAAGTTAATATCGCCTATTGGGGAAGTAATTGCATGAAACATACAAAAAACCCTTTCCTTTTTTGGAGTTGGATAATAACCTTTCATTTCATATTTGGTTGAGTTGAAAAGTTGCGGATATATTAACTAGTAGATACACTACTATATTATGACAACTACTAGAGGCGCCACGTTCCATACTTGACGATATTAACGTCGTGGGGCCTCTCTATTGGTTTACTCTGTTCTAGTAACTGAACAAAAATCCACCGATGCAATGCGGCCCGGCCCGAATCAGTCTGCTTTACAATGCGATGCGCCCCGGCCCGATCCGCTCCTCCCCGTCAACTGTGGGCGCTATCCTTTACTCGACCTGTTTATACCTAGCAACTCTTAATTGTACAGGGTCAACCTATATTTTTTGAATTGTTTGAAGTATTTTATCTTAACCGCTGCTGTACTTGTACGTATTGGTCGGGGCTCCTTTGCAAAATAGACTATCTGCCTTCCTGCCAGGCAGCTAATAAAATACGAGCATAGGCTTACCGTCACTAACATCGTGACATCTGACTACGTGGTAGATTTTTGTAGCTAACGCCCGGATTGGTACCACCGCCTTACTTATTCCTGCCGCTATAACGTCAGTGCTTGCCGTTAACGTTTTTTTTTATGATATAGGAAGGCAAACAAATAGACGGATTACCTGATGGTAAGAAATTCACGCCGCCTAGAGACACCAAACATGTTATAACGTGTGCTGGTTCGAGGGATAAGGTAGCCGGTATACTTAATTTTGCTCGAGCCCTAACATCACGGACTTAGGTCGGCAAAGCACCATCACCATCTTTGGTGTCTCTAAGCAGCGTGAATTTTTCACCATCAAGAAATCCAATTGTTTGCCTACCAATATCATAAAAAAATCTAACATGTGTTTTGGGATTATGATCAAATTGTATCTTTGACTATAGGTATGTTATGTCTAAATATTTCAACACATTATTTTTTACAGAACAATGTCTAAAGTATATCCCTTTAACCGAACTCCTTTTTACCAAACTGAAATTAATGCAACTAAGTATAAATTAAAGCTTATCTTCTCTCCCTCGGCAACCCTTTTTCAAATGGGATTAAAATACCTTATTTCCTTTTACGGATTAAAGAGTAGAGGGGGGTAAGACGGGGTACTTAACGTTTGAATCTCAATAAAACTAAGATTTTCGAGTCTTTATTATCTTTTTTATTTCAGTAATCATCTTTGGTAATCAGTCATCCATAACTAAATGTAATTGGGAACATATGTTAAAAAATTAAATAAAAAAATTACAAAAAGTAGATAAGGTCAGATCCCCCCATCATGCCCCCTCCCTCGGGTAAGATGGGGTACCCTGAGGGGCAAGATGGGGTTGAATAAAAATCAATTTAATTTTACTGACAAAATTCGCAAGTAAACGTTGCATCTTCATCTTCATCATCTATGCCAGCACAGCTACAGTGAGCCCATTTGCCGCACGCAGAACAGGCAGCCCAGCCTTCATTAGACTCCAAATAACAGCCATCACAAAACAAGCATGGTGTGTTTTCAACTTCACCATCACTGCTCTCTATTGATAGTTAATAGTCTCTTCTAATTCATTTTTATATGGCGATGAAGTTATAATTGCGGTTTTTCCTCGTTTTCTAACAACGCGAGAAGTTTTGCGTGTTGCTGGAAAGGGCATTATTTGCTGGGGACTGGTTACGGTAAATGTTGATTTTTGTGGAGTACTTGGTGTCTTGTTTATTTCAGTGTCATCAAACCAACTAGAACAACCAGGCTTAGGGGATGATATTGTTGTAGTGGAGGTTGCAAGAGGAATAACTTCATGACAGTTTGGTTCTCTTTCAATGTTTGGATGTGCTTCAGTGACAGTTGGAGCTAAAATCTGGGAATTAAACAACGGTGCTGCTGCAGCTGATAATCCAATATTAGATGTTGGAGTTCCAATAGTCGTAGTTGCAATTGTTAAATCAGTAGTCGGCTCTCTTTCGATCTGCAGAATATTCGTCGTTAACAAAGCAGCAAAGTCATTTTCTGAGAAAACTGATGGATCATATGGCCAAATTCCGCATTTTTTAAACCCATTTACAGCCGTTGACATAGAAGACGCCTGTATGAAAGCTTTCCCAAAAATTTCAGCAACTTGCCGAACTGTGACAACCATTCCTGGATTGCTGCGAAGCCAAGCTGTTATTTGTTGATCATAATATGTGCTCAACGGTCTCATGTAAGCAACATCAGCGACCTGAAGTCGGTGAGTTGTATGTGGGGGGAAACATAAAATGATGACTCCGTGGGATCGAGCTTCTTTTATGAGATTAATATTTTGTGTGTGGGTACTATGCCCATCCAACAGTAACAGAACAGGTCGTTCGACTGTTGCTCCACTAAACTCGATAAACTTTTTAAACCATTCCAGAAATAACTCTGCTGTCATCCAGCCAGAATCACTGCAAACTCCCCAAGCTCCAGGTGCAGCATTTAGCATTAGCTGTGGATCCATCCTCTTTCTATGAAATACCATCATGGGTGGCATATAGTGGCCACTGGCACTGAAACATATTTCGACTGTGATGGTCGTACCTCTTTCTGCAGAAGTTATGGCCCCAACTTGCTTTCGACCTTTTTTAGCTATTACTTTTGACTTCGTCTTGGGTACAACGGAAATTCCTGTTTCGTCACAATTAAAGATTCTGTCAGGTGTCAATTGATGTTCATTATAAACATTTCCTAAGAAAGTGAAAAACTTATCAACCGCCTGTTTGTTGAATCCGGCAGCACGCGCAGCTGAGGTGCTTTCAGGTTGTCTTATAGACAATTCTGGATTCCTCTTTAAAAAGCTCTGTACCCAGTCTTTACCAGCTTCTTTTTTTAAATCATTAACTGGATGTGATTTATTATTTTCAATTCCTAGTCTGTAGACTAAGCCTCTAAGAACTTTTGTAGTTAGCCCGTAAAGCCTGCTCTCCATATCTAATATATAATTGCATAACTCTTTCTCTTCATCATAAGAAAAAACTGTCTCTTTAGGGCCTAACCGAACCTTCATTTTCATTGTAGCTGAAACACTTTCCTTAGAGCTTTCACGAAACATCTTCACTTTTTTTTCCAAAGTGGTTTGGGGGACACCAAAAGTCTTTGCTGCTAGATAATAACCCATTTTGCCTTGTACCACAGAGTCCACCGCATTTCTCATGACCTCTTCTGACCAATCTCCTCTATTTGTTTTTCTTTTATAATTTTTCACCATTCTGCAATGATAAAAACAAATCACCAACAATAAACCATTATAGGTTTATTTACATTATATACCTATATTACAAATCATTAGTAGGTATGTTACTGATATAGCAAAATAAACATTAGAACTATTTTAGTTCGGGCAAGATGGGGTACCCCATACCCCGTCTTGCCCTCTCATGTTCAAATAAATAAACAAATTAACCTCTAAAAACAATGCTTTCGCACACAAATAAACAAATCCTTACCTGCATGAGTAATCTTTGACCCATATGAATAACTTTATTTGTACTTCGAAATGCTGATATTTATAGAACAATCACGGTGCAACCAAAGTAAAAAAACGCTAAGAAAATCGCCAATTTACTATTTTTTCGATTTAACGAACAATAACAGTGGCGTCGTCGATCTGCCACTGCGTCAACTAAAAGCTATTATGGCGGCGCGCGTCATGCGCAGAAACGATCCTGATTGGTCAAGCGGTTCCCGATATAAGACGGGTACCCCGTCTTGCCCGCCACCCCGTCTTACCCCCCTCTCCCCTACCCACATGCCTTTTTCAGCACCAATAATGGCTAACACACGAGCTTTTATAGTACTTAAAAACTCTAGAAAGATAGTGATAGCTACTTCACGAATGGATACGACCACCTTACTTTTTTCTCTAGCCACAACGTTAGTGCTTTACAAGTTTTCAAATTTTCAGATGTTTTCGTCCGAGAGTAGGATACCGAGTAAAGTTAAAAAGGTTCTTAAAATCTCAGCATAAGGTCGACAATGCCCCACTAACCATCAGGAGACCTTCTTGTATCCATATTTTAAAGAAACTAGCCCAGCCGTCGATCTTCATACCGCTTGACATTAACAGGTTTGAACGGAAAAATAAAGTCTTGTTTATCCCATTATCCCTGCAATTTTTCTGGTTTTTCTCTCCATAAGAACCTTCTCCATACAATAAAAGAATTTATCAAAATTGGTATAGACCAATATGCCTGAACAGATAGCTGTTCAGGCATATTATACATATTATGTGTGTATGTGTATATACTAGCAGCCCATCTCAGCTTCGAACTAGTACACCCTTCTTTTGAAACATTCTATCTTTTTAAAAAAATCGCATCGAAATCAGTGTCATAGTTTTAAAGATCTGAGCATACATACGTACAGTCAACAATAACTTTGCTGTACTATGTAGTGAAGATAAAAAAATATAGTTTGAATTAGGATCACAATATCGTTTCTTTCAGATACACCTTACGAAAGATACATGTGACGTATATAAATCTTTTTATAAGAAAGATCCGACGTAAGACATTTGACGGGAAATAAACATTTATTCGTTTAGCTTTATCACACTATAGTATCATAACCAAAATAATTTTCCCCTGAAAGTTTAAATGATAACGATATATTAATAAAAGCCCTTATTCCGCTGGAAAGGGTGTGCGTGACGGTTATAAATTATGTGTATGTAAGGGAAAGTGTCTGTAAAACCTTTAACACAAACAGATTATTTTAGCACCTTGTTTATAAATGTGTTTGAATAACATAGCAATTTGGCAGAGGATCTTTGTGTGGTTTGTGGGATAAGAAGTAAACAATTAGACGGATATCCTGATGACCGTCACTTACCACGTATAACCAGAAACAATTGGTAACATGAAGCTGAAATTGATAATTATGTAAGTTAAGTAAGTTATAGGAATGGGTCATAAACGAATTCAATTTCTTCCTTCCTTCCTCCTCGCCTCGCCTCTGTGGTCTAGCGGTCCGGGTGTTGGACTTGACTGCATGAGGTCCCGGGTTCAAATCCCGGGTCGGCCAACAAAAAGAAAATCGTATTTTTCCAATTTTCTAATAAAAAATTGTTGGTCGGGATTGGAAATGTGCCCGGTTGGCGATAGGCTTGCCACCTATCACATTGTGGGACTTAGTGTCTTCGGCTATTCGTGGGTGCCTTGGTTGTACCTCTGCCTACCTCTTCGGGGATATGGGCGTGAAGATACTCCTTCCTTCCTTTGTTGCTCGACTCGAGCATCGGACCCAGAACTACAAGAAGCTAAGTCGGACGCCCGACCGCTAGACCACAGAGGCGACACAGTTGATAATTACTTAGATCATTAATACGATTAGGTACCTTAATATGTATAAGTCGGTTGATATTCGAATTTTGTAGCAGTTACGATTTAAGTGATAAATAAACCGATGTTCGCCTATCACAAGTTCCCTGGTAGAAAAGCAGTTCAAAGGAACCAGAACACGGAGAACTTAATTAATAAGTAAGTAATCGATCACAATCCCTAAGTGAAGGCACTTAAACATAATCGTTTTCCAATAGCATTAAAACTGGCTTTGTTTTCCGCAACAAAATAATGTACATGAAGTTGTTCAGCGCTCTTGAAAAAGAGGCCATTCCAATAGAGACATGAGATAACGTGTGTAGGGTTGCCAGAAATAAGTTTTTGCGTTGTACCTATTTCAAAATAGTTTAAATATGAATTCCAATCGATCTGTACCCAGCTGGACAATATGATGAAACGTATTACACAGTAAAATTAGTAATTAGAAAATGTTATATTAAAATAAGCCTCAAAAAATCCTTGATTCTTTTTTTGATTATTCAATTACGCACGGTACACTGAAATTTAACAGTTATGGGTATTGTTTAACGATATTTTTGAACTCAGAATCAACCAAGAGTTTTTCTTTCCATGTTTTAAATTTATTTATTTCGTGTATTACTATACATTTATCTGGAAGCAGCTAGTTTCAAAAAATCATTGACAACAAAAACACTGGTGTTACAGTATTGAGCAGCAACTAGCACATGCCCATCTTTGCATCTGTCTTTCCATCAGATCAGGTTAATCCATCAAGTCGTCTTACCTGCCACCATAATGATAGTGTTTTTGACGCTATCGATTAACGGTTCGTAACAGCTGGCGGTAGATTTTCACCTAAGCGTATTAAGGTCCTTACTGCCCAAAGGATAGCGACATACCTATAACATCTCTGGTGTTAATAAGCCATGATTTTCTCTTATCATTAAGAGAGTTGTGTGTTTGTTGGCTGCTTGTATGTGTGTGTCTGTTGGGTGTGTATTCCATAAAACATGTTTAAATCTTTTTAATTTTAGAAACTTTCAATATGCAAATGATTTGATACAATGAACCTTAACTAAATTAAACCTTATTAAGGTCAATTACACAATCTTAATACTTTATACTTGTCTGATATAAGAACTAATTTGGGACGAGATTCGCTTAACTATCGAATTGCAAAAACTGTTAACCAATGTACTATCTTGGACATCTACCTTCTGCCAAAGGCAGTTTTAATAAAATGTTTAGTTAAAATTTTATTTGTGACTAGCTGTTGCACTAGCTGTTGCCTGCGGCTTCGCCCGCGTTTTCACAGGAACCCATTGTGTGAATGAGATAAAAAGTAGCCTATATGTTAATCCAAGTCACGATCTATTCGTGTTCCAAATTTCAGACAAATCTGTTCAGCCATTCGGTCGTGAAAGAGTAACAAACATCCATACATACAAAGTTTCGCATTTATAATATTAATTTGTGATTAATAACGGTACCAAATTAAACCAGTCGCTTTTTGTTATCCATTTATTTATCATGCTGTGTTTACATCTAGAATAGGTCAGCTTAGAAAATGTTTATTTTTTAAGTATTAATTTAATGTGTATAATAAAATTAGTATCTCAGTTTTGTAGACTTAATTAAAAAAATAATAAAAAAGCAAGAAGCACACAAGCCTTTCATTGCCTGTCTGCTAGTTCGCCATCACGTCATATTAGAAAAAGCTAGCAATAAAAATGTGGTAACCCTATATGCAACTAGGACAAGGGAAAAACGCTGAAGGTCTTAATTACCATGTCCATACATATTTGCATCGCTCTTTTTCAAGCCCGAATCGAAAGTCAGATTAAACTTTAAAACTATCATCTGAATGTAGGTCGTCTAAACTCTCTTTTGCGATTGCAATTTTATAGCTAGGTACTCTTGTATATTCGGTACTCACTGAACGCGGGTTCTGTGAATCGTTACCCGGCAGTACAAGTTGCAGCCATTTTTCAAATAATTATTAAAAGCAGATTTTGTGATTTTAAATAGAATCAAAACAATAAGGTTTAACATAAAAATCTAAAATATATAATATGCTGTAGGTCTCAATGAAAACTTCAATGTTTTAATAAAAAAAATGTTTTGAACGATATATATTAGTCAGCATCTTTAAATGAATTAGGACACAGCACATTTTCAAAAATCATATGTATAACTTTGTCTATAAATATAATTTAATAAGACCAATCGCCTATGTGGTCTAGTGGTTCAGTTGTTGGACTTGAATGCATGAGGTCCCGGGTTCGAATCCCAGGTCGGGCAACAAAAAGAAAATTGGATTTTTCCAATTTTCTAATAAAAAAAAATGTTGCTCGGGATTGGATATGTGCCCGGTCGGCGATAGGCTTACCGCCTATCACATTGTGGGACTTAGTGTCTTCGGCTAGTCGTGGGTGCCTTGGTTGTACCTCTGCCTACCTCTTCGGGGATATGGGCGTGAAGATACCACTTTTTCTCTCGATGGCTTTGACGCCATTGAATTTTGAATTTTGTGTTTGTTTTGAGAGAAACTACTTAATTTTAGTGGCGTTTTGTAAAATTTTGTTTAGTGAAAGTGCATAAATAAAATAAAAAGAAGAAATTAGTGTATCGTGTATTTCTTCGTTGTCGCCAAGTATCATTAACGGATCTTAAGCAATGAGGTCACCGCTTTACTTAAGATCCATTCTGTAATGACTTTCTTTAACGACTTATTACTAATTTTGAATAATTTAAAACCGATTCTGGTAAATCGCGTTCTTAGTGCAAATTTCAGCTTGACAAATGGCAGATGCTTACACCAGTGCCAAAAACAAAAAAAAAGAACTTGCATAATTGTCAATTTCAGCGTAATGGTACCAATTGTTTTTGGTTATAGTAAGTGACTTTTATCAGGAAATCCGTTAAATAGTGGTTAGAGTTTTGGCGCCATCGAGAGAAAAAAATTATCTAAGTTTTATCATAATTATTAAATTTCGTGTTTATTTTAAGTGAAATCAGTCAATTTGGTGGCATTTTGTACAATATTATTCAGTGAAAGTGCACAAATAAAATAACCATGAAGAAATTAACATATCGTGTATTTCTTCGTTGCCGCCAAATCTCACTAAATAAGCTTAAGTAATGAGGCCACCGCATTACCCAAGACTCTGACATGACTTATTGACGACTTATGAATCATTATAACTGAATCCCAATTTTGGTAAATTTGATGCAAATTGTTGCAAATTTCTAATTAACTAATGGCAATATCCTGACGCGAATGCCAAAGAAAAATTTCAGTGTCATGTTACCAATTGTATTTGGTTATAGTAACGGTCATCACGAAATCCGTCTAATTGTTTATCCCACAAACCACACAAAGATCCTCTGCCAAATTTTTATATCATTCAAACACATTTATAAACAAGGTGCTAAAATAATCTGTTTGTGTTAAAGGTTTTACAGGCACTTTCACTTACATACCCATAATTTATAACCGTCTCGCACACCTTTCCAGCGGAATAAGGGCTTTTATAATGATATGCCGTTATCATTTAAACTTTCAGGGAAAATTATTTTGGTTATGATAATATAGTGTGATAAAGCTATACGAATAAATGTTTATTTCCCGCTAAATGTCTTTCACCGGATCTTCCGTATGAGGAATTATATAATATATAACTCCTACTATACTACTACTATCTATATTGTACACAACTGATATTAGATACAAAAAATACTTAAAAGTAAAAAGAAAAACAAAGTACAAAATATATAAAATATAAATAAAAATCAATGCCACTTTTCGTTGTTATTTTATAACTCAGAAACGGGCTCACCTATCCAAACCAAATGCATAGGCTTTGTTTGGACTATTTAGTAGATGATTTATGTGAATTTTGCATAAAATCGGTCGAGCAGTTCTTAATTTATTACATTTCTTGTAACAAATGAATTCAATAAATGGTGATCATTATGTTAATAATATGTTCAGTCATATCGAAATTTTTTTCAGTGTTTTTTTCTTTTTTTGTTTTGTTATGTTATGTCATTCATGCCCTCATTTCTTTTTGGACGTGCTTCGATTAAAGCAAATTGTCGGCGATAATTACTGTTTATATTTTTAAACATATTTTTTTTTTATTTGAATAAATGAATTTGATGTTCCAATATATTTTTTTTAATATTTTGGTTTATATACGTCGCGAAGCACGATCCGGGCCGCTAGTAAATTATAGAGCCTAACTACATTTGTGGTGTATGTCCAGCCTAATTAATATAACTTGCTGATTGGCAACACATTAGTCATTCCAAACAAAAAAAAAACATTTTTTTTATAAATCCTTAATCCATCGTTGCTTCTAAGAAACCACTAACGGCCAATATTAACAATCAATCCTAATCCAAAACTCGCTGTCCAAGATTGATATTTTGATCCATTTTTATGTTATCACTTGACAATAACATATCTGTGGACAGAATAAATATGGCAATTAGGTATAAGATAGGCCGACGGATACGCAACTCTAGATTGCTTGAAATCCATCTTATAGATACATCATTTACATTGGCCGTAAGTGATCAGTCCAACACAACTAAATATATCAACTTCAACAAAATATATCTATCTTTAGTTATAAAATAACAAGTCCTGACTAACTGATTTATTATCGTCGGGCAAAAATTGTTAAAGTTACAGCCATTAAATTTGGTGAGTAGAGTCGTTTTATGGAGTAGACATCCAACAAGGACGAAATTTTGGAAATTCTATTCCTAAGGGGGTAAAATAGGGGTTAAAATTTTGTATGGAAAACCGTCAATTTTTACGTTAGAAACATGAAACTTTATTTTTGGGTTACTTAATGAAAATGAGTAGTAACGCATGTATTTAAGTGTTTCAGGAAATTCTGCCCCTAAAGGGGTTGAAAGTTAGTATGAAAGTCCATATTAATGGACTGTAATACGTAAATATATTAACTGCCACGCGAGCAAAGCTGCGGGTAACAGCTAGTTACGCTTACAAACTTTGTCTTGAATCGTCCTATTTATTGCTGAAAACAGTATTAAAATCCGGGATAAATAATACAAAAATCGAAAGGCTATCGCATGTGTGAATGTGCATGTAGACGTACTCGTATGTAAAATTTGCAAGCATGTGTATGTTTGAAAAATAGTCTGGCTAACAGTTTGATTTTGAAATTTATAACTGAACTTTTAGATCTGATAGTATCCAACATTCGCGAATCACGATGTACTCGTATACATTTCACTCACGCGAAGTAGTTCATAGAGTTTCACGAAACTGGAGCTCGGTGTGAGAAATTTATGTATTGACCTTATTTATATTTAAGTTTAAGTTTAGGGAATAATTGATAAAAAGTATACTTATACCTTATTTATACAGTTAAGTGATCCTTACCATTTATAACAACTTTAACTGTCACTAACCGAAAGGGAGAAAGGAGAAGGTTCTCAATTGAACAGTATATTTTTTTATTTTATGACATTGGAAGTCAAACAAGCAGACGGATTTCCTGATGGTAAGATAAAAATATATAATAATAAAAAAACACCTAAAAATACCAAAGCTGGTAATGGTTTGCTGCCAACCTAAGGCCGGGTTGTTAGGCCTTGAGCAAAACTAAGTTTACCGGCTACCTTACCCTCCGAACCGGAACACGTCCACGGCAAACGCTGATGTCATGACGGCAGGAACAGGTAAGACGGTGGACGGTGGTACCAATCCGGGCGAGTTGCTTTGGAACTCTACCACCTAGTAAACTAAAAAAAAATATGATTTTCTTAAGTTTTTAATGCCATTATTTGGCCAATAGCCAACCGAATTTATTATTATTTTTTTAAATATGTTATAAAAAATATGTTATGGTTTCTAATTAGTCCCATATAGTTTTATCGTGATCCGACCTATGGTTTTTGAGGTATACTTAATAGTGCATATTTTTTTCACTTCTCTTGACGACATATTTTAAAATAAATAGCCTATCGGTTTCGCATCAGCATCATCAGGCTGTATAAGCGGTAGGCTATTTACAAAGTAATAAATTATAAGTGATACGTAAAGTGTTTCTTTGTTTAAAAATATGAATATTTGGAAGTCTTACCAAGCGCCGACGATGGAAAATGTCAAAAAATATATCTTGAAAACCTCGTCATTGAACTGAAAAATGTATCCATTATTTAGGGTAACTCAAAAACTTCTAGTAGGATGTTAATGAAATTAATGGTACCTTTTCGAAACCTATCCATTCGAAAGATAGCAAATAGTTTCGAACTGGTCTCCTATTCGTTTTATCACGATCTGACACGTAGTTTTTGGGCTCTTATTATGGTGAATCGTCGAGATAAGTGAAAAATTATGCACTATTAATAGTATTACCTACTCAAAAATCACTTATTGGATAGTAATTAAACTGATTTGGGACCACCTCAGAATTATGACCTATCTTTTAAAAAAAGAACCATCAAAATCGATAGGCTGTAGGACAAATAATCGCGTAACAAACATAAAAAAATTAAAAAAAAAATCGTACAGTCGAAGTTTTAACCTCCTCCTTGTTTGGAGCCGGTTAAAATCTATCTTACTCATCATATTAAGTGTAGAAGTACAGAACGCTAATATTTTTTTAATAATAGTGCTTATAAAGTTAATTAAATCAATAAATAAAACATTCCATTATAAAAAAAACAAAAACGTAACCTAAAGCAGCTCCTAGAAATAAATGCAATTACAGCAGACACAACATAAAACCAATTTAATTATAGCACCGTGTTGTAAAATAAAAACTCCATCACAAAGCTTTTACGGACACTAACACCATTAACACGGGATTATAAAAAATATGGACAGCGCTGTACAATGTACTGAAACTAATAGTTGTAAAAACCTCTATCAAGAACTCTTGTATCGAGGGTTCAAGTCTAGAGATCAACTCGAAATACCGATTGTTTATGAAAATAATTGGACATAGTTTTTGCCTTACCTGGGGCGTAAAAGTCATAATAATATTTTAAACCAATTTCTAAAAAGTATATATGCAGGTACGTAAATAAATAAAACTTAATACTTAAAAAAGTATGATCACGTATCTCCAAATAGTCGGCAGAGGCACAAACTACAACTAGCATAACTACATCTACAACTAGCCGAAGACACTAAGTCTCACAAGTAATAGGTGGAAAAGCTATCGCCAAACAGGCACATATCCAATCACAGGCAACGCTATTTTTAATTAGAAAATTGAAAATGTTCTTCTTTATTCTTGCCCAACCTGAAAATCCAACAAGGGACCTCAAGAAATCAGGTTCAACGCTGGATCGCTAGATCCCAGACCTTAAAACTAATAAAACATATCCTATTGTGATGACATAGATCCATATGTCATTGAAAAAGACCAATTTTAGGTTGATATCATATTCTATTTTATTTCAGAATTTCTCCTCTACGTATAAAAGTCAAACTTCTCTGCCACATTAAATCTGTTATACTTGCATAAACAACATACTTTTAGCAAATCGACAGGGTAATCAATTATCTAAGATGATTTATAACTATTAATATAAATATAATGAAACGAGTTTCTCGTGAACAGCCGTGCCTGTAAAAACAATCTTCTAATGTGAAACGAAGCAAACTGTGCGTCAAGGTACGAGTATAAGTCTTATTTTATTCGATACTAGCAGTTTCACGCAGCTTCGCCTGCATAACTTGGCTTCTACTGCACCGATTTTGATTAAACAAAGCCTATGTGACTTAGGGATAATGTAGCATTCTAAAGGTGAAAGAATTTTTGAAATCGGTCGAGTAGTTTCGGAGCCTATTCATTTCAAACAAACAAACGACAAATAAAACCTTTCCCCTTTATAATATTAGACCTCCCGGCTTCGCACGGGATGACAATTTTCTTATTTTCAAAGAAATAACGTAGCCTATGTACGTTATTGATAATGTTTGCTTCTAACGGTACAAAAAATATTTAAAATCGGTCCAAACGGTTCAAAATACATACAAATATTTCCTCTTTATTATTAGTACAGACAATCGTCTATTGATTAACCAGAAATTGAGACGTAATTTAATATTCGATATCGATTTGTGATCTTGCTAGTAACTCTTAATCAAGGTTAAATTTTATCTGTTTATGCGAAAAGAAGGTTAACGAACTATCTAGGATTATGTTTACTAGTCAAGAGTTTGAAAGGTTTATAGTTTATGCTCGTCGTAGTCTTATTTCAGTTTGAAAGTAAGATAGCTCAAATGGTCTCATGGACATGGTTCTCGCTGACGACGCTTAACCATTTGAATTACAGAGGATTTTATTGTTGTGGTGTAATGTTTTATTCCCCTTTTACCGATTGTGTTGCTAGTTATTACTCATAGCTGTGTAATTATATTTAAATGAGTTCATCGGTCCAATTGAAGTTCATATTTTATAATGGTCATAACTTTTGATTCTCCTATTTTAATTAATGATAAACTAAACCCTAAGCAGTTCAATTCACACACTTGGTGATTATTAATATTGTAATTGTAATCTATTTCTTGTAAGACACCAATAACTTCAAATATGGCAAAATAAGCCAATTGCACGAATACTACCTAACATTAGATAAAATCTACTATCGGATCGGAAAGCAGTTACTCAAGAATCAATAAAAGAAATTTGACATTTGGGTCTTTTATCACACTATATTATTTTTCAAAAATTGTTTGCAGTTTCCCTCAATTTGTTTCTTTTGATTTAAACATATTTTTTGCAAAATGCAATTGCATTAAGAGTAAAAGTAAAGTATCTTCACGCCCATATCTCCGAAGAGGTAGACAGAGGCACAAATAGGACACCCACGACTAGCCGAACACACTACGTCTCACAATGTGATAGATGGCAAGCCTATTGCCAACTGGCCACACATCCAAACCCAGACAATATTATTTTATTAGGAAATTGAAAACATGAATTCTCCAATTTACTTTTGTTGCCCGACCCGGGAGTCGAACGCGGGACCTCAAAAAGCCAAGAAACCGCTAGGCCACAGAGGCGATAATTTTTGCATGGTACATGTACGTAAGCATAGCAAATATCTGACCTCGTTGTATTACTTACTATGAAAGTATTATAAGGAGGTCAGATATTTATGATGCTTACTGTACACAGAATATTGTATACAAATTAGTAATTTTGTTTTTCTTTGAAAAGCACTTTTTATATTTCGATGGTTCAGTGTGGGGCTTGACTGCATAAGGTCTCCGGATTCGGATCATCTCTGGTTTGCAAAAGTTGCAAAAGTTGTTTTTCGGTTGTCTAAAAAAATCGAAGTTGCCCCGTATTGAATACAGTTTTGGTTGACAATACGCTTGTCACCAATGTTGTTTCACCAGTCATCATATGTTGAGCTCTAATTAGGCTACTCGTTTTTTTTAACCAAGAGGAGGCATAAGTGGATTACCTGATGGAAAGTGATCACCGCCGCCCACGGACATCCACTACACCAGGAGTATCACAGATACGTTGTCGACTTTTAAAGAATGAGTACGCTTTTTTCTTGAAGGTCCCTAAGTCATAATTGTTCGGGAATACTGCCCTCGGTAACTGATTCCACAGAGGTGTTGTGCGAGGTAAAAATGTCTCGGGAATCGCAAAGTTGTTGATCGCCACGCATCAAGATGATGGGCATGATATTTTAAGCTCTGCCGCGATGTTCGAAGGTGGAAATCAGCGGCTGGAATTAAACCAACCAACTTCTCATAATAGTCGTTGTTCGTGATTTAAAACTATGCCTACTTCTGCGGGTGAAGAACTTTTTTGTGTATTTCGTAAAAAACTGTTTAAATCACCTTTTAAGTTTGGCACACACGCCATGTAGTCGTCTCTGTGGTCTAGCGGTTCAGGTGTTAGACTTGACTACATGAGGGTTCGAATCCCGGGTCGTGCAACAAAAGAAATTGGTTTTTCCAATTTTCTAATAAAAAAAATGTTGCTCGGGATTGAATATGTGCCCGGTTGGCGATAGGCTTGACACCTATCACATTGTGGGACTTAGTGTCTTTGGCTAGTCGTGGGTGCCCTGGTTGTGCCTCTGCCTACCTCTTCAGGGATATGGGCGTGAAGAAACTTAAGTGTGGCATACCAAACGGAAAGAAATTCAATTTTAAGATTTGCGGAGTAATTGTTTAAGAAACTTTTTCCCCGTGTTGGACCGGTCCCATCTGCCTTCTGCCAGGTAGTTTGTAAAAGGCGAGTATAGGCTTACCGTCACTAGAACCGTGATATCTGACTAGGTGGTAGAGTTTCACAGCAACTCACCCGGATTGCCGCCATAATGTCAACACTTGCCGTTGACGTGTTCCGGTTCGGAGGATAAGGTAGCCGGTACATTTACTTTTGGTCGAGGCCTAACATCCCGGCCTCAGGTTGGCAATGGTCCATTACCACCTTTGGTGTCTCTAGGTGGCGTTAATTTACGCTGCCTTTCCTTCTTTTTTTTCCTTTTCTTTCAGATGGATTTCCGTCTGCTTGTTTGCCTTCCAAACAATATCACAAATTTTATATCATACCTATCATATCATAACCACAAGCACAATACCTGAATCTATTATATTCTAAGTGTGGTCTAGCGGTGCGGCGTTGGACTTGACTTCTTGAGGCCCGGGTTCAATCCGAAAAAAATTCAATTAAAAAAAAATAGAAAATGTGCGATTTCAATTTTATGATGAAAATAACATTGCCCGGGATTGAATAAGCCTATAGCCAAACAGGGTCACCGTTTGGCTATAGGCTTGCCACCGATCACATTCTGGGACTTGGTATCTTCGGCTACCTCTTTGGGGATACGGGAGTGAAGATAATTTACTTTAATTCACAATTTCACTCGAGGACCTTTTCTGATAATTCAGAATATATTAAGGTATCACTGATACCTTGTATCTACTTCTAAATCAACTTGAAATTACTTTTAGCAAGAACTTGGAAAGTCATTTTCCAACTCACTTTAAAACATTTCTATATTTTTAGAGTTCCATAGGAAAATAACGTAAAATGGAATTCTTAGGCGGGTCTCATACTGCCGCTGTACAACGCTCCGGTGTGCGGCGATTCGGATTTGCTTTAACGTTTTGAAAGCTGACGTGATCAAGATTGTTTATTGAAGTATTTCATTTCAGAGTTATTGAATATATTATATTATTTTGTATTTTATTTTCAGAGTTATTGAATATATTATATTATGATATTTCATTTCAGAGTTATTGAATATATTATTGAATACGAATCGAGATTTTTCAGTCGAAAATAAATTTCGCATTATTGTAAACCGGAGCAGCGTGCGGTGCATTGTAATATCCACTTTATGGATTCGACATTTTTATTCGTATGTTACAGCCAATTAATTCCGAAGCTAATACAATTAAACAGTTAAACATTTGGTAGTTAAATGTATTTATGATTTTTACATGTGATATTTTGTGACATCCGGTTAGATATTCCTTGATACGCAGCCAGTATATATGTATCCTTAATAAAATATATCTGTTACTACAAAACTCTTCTACGGCGACTCCAAATAGCACTCAGCTGCTTTATTTAATATATTTTGCTGCCATGGAGATGTGACAACCGCACAAACCGATACAAATGTTTTAAATGCGACAGTGTATTTATTTGTCTCTTTTCAATGTGAACGAAGTTATTAAGTTAGGAGGCAGGTAGGTGTATGCTATCTTTTTCTAAAAAAACGAAAAGAAATGAGATGGAACATTTTGGATATGATTAGTCCGGGCATTACTCGTGATGTTTGTAATCAACGTTTTCCGAAGAATAGTTTAAAAGTTGACAGAAATGTCCTATACAAACTAATCTGACAACAATAAACGTGTTTTGTGTTTCTTTTACTCTAGTTGAAAGAAGATAGCGATAACTTAAAATTAGTTTAGTCAATGCGCAATGAAATTAGAACTACTGCCTTCTTTTTTTCGTTTTCCTAAGTTCTGGAAGGAAAACCCAATACTAAACTGAGTAGAATCGACCATACCCAGTCCTGCCGCCGCAATGACTCTTTTTTTTTTGTGGTAATGGAAGGCAAACAAGCAGACGG
>NJDC01000510.1:189774-204830 GCA_002245475.1 Calephelis virginiensis | reverse complement strand
AGATGGTTTTTTCATAATTATTAAATTTCGTGTTGATAATGAGTGAAATTAGTCAATTTTGGTGGCATTTTATACAATTTCGGTCAGTGAAAGTGCACAAATGAAATAATCATAAAGAAATTAGCGTATCGTGTATTTCGTCGTTGCCGCCAAACCTCGTTATATGAGCTTGAGTAATGAGGCCATCGCTTTACCCACGAGCCTGACGACTTATGAGTTATGACTGATGACTTATTATAATTTATTAAAATTGATGTAAAATTTGAAACAAATTTCTATTTGGCTAACGGCAAAATACTAACGTGAAGGCCAATACTTAAAGAAAGAAAGAAATCGAAGCTGGAATTTAAAGACTCTTGCAGTATCTTTATCACCCTACTCTTCAACCAGATATCGAGGGCTATAAACAAAACAGAAAATTAGATAATAGTAATCTGGGTATCGTTTCAGGTCTACCTATTGACTGCAAAAATTCTTTGTAAAATAATGATATAAGGAATGGGTAGTGGCCAGTAGTAGGCGTACCGGGTCTGTGAAGACTAGATCAACTTCTACCAGTCAGCTAGTAAGAGACGAGCATTGGTTGAATGAATCATTACTACCTGAACCACAGATAGTAAACTGCTGTACAGCGACTTGCCCAGGTAGTATCCACCATCTCTCGTGTCTCGTGACATTACCTCGTGTCGCGTTAATAATACTGTTGTTTTCTGGTCCAGAGGATCTGGACTGTTAGACCTGTTGTGTAGACTTACACAACAGGTCTAACATCCCAGCCACAGGTCATATAACTTGAGTGGTGTCTTTAAGCCGCGATAGTTTCTTACCACCAGGGGTATCGTGCGCGTGTTAGTTGCTGTCTCATGTCATGAAATAAGAGTGTGTTTAAAAAAATCTTCATCAGTACGCAAAGCCGCGGGCTGCACCTACTTTAAAACAATTACCATATTCATGAAGCGACACCCAGCTCGTTAAATCGTAACGTGAATATCATTCAACATTCAAAATAGTCTCGAGATTAGTTCGTCGCAGTATAATTCAGTACCCAACTATATTGCGTATTCGAATATGAATGTAAAATCGTGTACATGATTGTATATGAAACTTAGCCCGAGATCCATGAAAAGCCAGACTATATGAAAATCAATACTATTAAAAATTCTCAATAAAATATAAAAGCTAGATATAATGTTTTTCTATTTTTATTTAATAAAAGAAAAATATTAACTCACATTCTTTTGAAAACTAATACTGAAATTGGGGGTATTGAAATTAATGAGTAACCACAATATTACTACAAGTAAACTTTATAGTTTACCAATACATTTTAAATTTCACATTTTTCTATGTATGTAACACTGTTATTATTTTTATATGTATGTCGACGTCGTCTTCAAAGGCTGTTTTTGGAAAAAAACAAAATTAATCACACAAAAAAATATGTTTACTTTCTAACTAGCGTTACGTTTATAAAAATTGAAATAAAATAAAATAGATAATCACTTTTGTCTTTGCCTAAATATGAAATGAGTCATCTGCTTAGAATTTAGATAATTGACATCGATGAAAGGGCAGTATACCTGAATCGAATAAATATGACTTAATTGTATTGTATGTTCATATTGTCTCTCACAGATGTCCCTACTTATTTCTAAATATAAGACAGCCAAACATCTTCACAGCATTTGCACGTAGAATGTCATGAAGATAGCTTTTCCTAGTTTCTGTACTTCTTATCGCCGGTGCTAGAAGTATAGAAACTATGAAAACAGCAAATACGGCTGATTTAATCGTTTTGTATAGAAAATTGAAGATAAAATTTACTACGGTAAAGGAACACCTTTGGTTAATTAAATTACAACATAAAATTAATAGATCACATGAAAATAATGTGGGTAGCACATGAATTAAAGTTTCAGTATTGCCAGCGCAACAACTTAAGTTCCCACATATGGTACTTCATAAAAGGTTATCAAATGTTGAAATTGATGTATTAATTAGTCAAACTTATGAAATCACCAAACTTTTATCATCTAAAATACACAGAATTCATCTTAAGAAGTTAAATAAACTACAGAAAGAAAAATTTTAACATTATGGAAAGTAGAAGTGTAGTTAATAAGTAATTTCTAGCTTTTCCTACTATGCATTTCGTAAATACTTATTATTTTTACATTTTAAAAGCCCATTTATTTTTATTAAGTCCATGTATAATAAAATAATGATCTCATTATTTTGTATACTCTGAGAATTTCTTAAGGCATACTCTAACGCAGGTAGAAACTTGAAGGTTAATTGCGAAGTTTAGATATTTTTCATCGCCCAGTATTCTTGTATCTCATTCACAATTATTGTAAAAGAAATCACTACAATTATTCCGTGACACTTACGGGTTTCGCACATTCATTGATCACTGCAACTCCGCCAGTTTCTTGACGCGGCAACTGCCCGTGACTAACTTAATTAATTAATTAAATCCATTCAGATCTTCGCGATGTGCGTTCTCGTTATCATTATCAAATCCTACTAATCAAATGTTTCGCTTACCTTGTCTCTTATAATATTTAAAAAAGTAATTAACCAAACAAACGATAATCATTTGAACACAATTTCAATTTATGTCTATATAATTATTGCTTAAAAACTTTCAGTACTTAAAGTTTTTTATATTAAACCATTTTTTGTTTTGTTGTTGTTGTGTGTTTGAGAAAGTATAATTATTTTAATCATAACTAACTTGTCATAATCATCATTAAATATCAATATGATGCGTGTAAATCTATATATTGTTTATAGGATAGAAAATAATAGAAAAGTTTAAAAAAACTTTGAACTGTAACTATACGTTTGTTACACAAGCTGACATTTAACTGAATATGTGTGTTTATTTGTATGAAGTTTTTACAATACCCAGACACATTCGACCGTCTATCTTTTTAAATATATTTTATAATACTTGCTACTTACTTAAACGATAGAGTTTGTATAATTGGCATCAGAATTTAAAAACCTTTTATAAAATGTCTAATTAGCAGCTACTAACAGTTTGTGTGGATTAAAGGATTTTTATCTCATTTTCCTGACAATATCTAACATACCAAAAAAACAATGAGCACAATCGGTATGATGCGATGACTACACGAAAAAGGGGTGAATTTTTTATGGTTATAGTCACCCATTTGCAGAAATCATACCATAATTAATTGTAATTTATTCAATTATTATCTTTTTGATAAGGACGCCATCTTCATTCAACAAAACCAACTACTATGTTTCCATACTTTATGAATATAGTTTGTGCGCCATCTGTTATCTTTTATCGTTATCAATATTTTTGTTTGTGTATGTCAAATGCATGGTAGTATGTGTAATGATTTATTTATAGATTTAATGCATTTAATAAGCATTATTATTAAAAAAATATTATCATCCTGCACTTTTCCTACACTTAAACTATTAGTGTGCCAAATTTCATACTCCTCAATTTTTGTAAAAAGGGGTCCAAAGATTTTTATTTACGAATTAATCTAAACTTCTAAACTAATATTATAAAGAGGAAAGGTTTGATTTTTTGTTTGTTTGTAATGAATAGACTCTGAAACTACTGGACCGATTTAAAAAATTCTTTCACCTTTAGAATGCTACATTATCCCTGAGTGACATAGGCTTTGTTTCATCAAAATCGGTGCAGTAGAAGCCAAGTTACGCAGGCGAAGTTGCGTGACACTGCTAGTATCATTTTATAGGTAGATGAGGGTGCGGTAATTTATAGGATCTCCAGCTAAATTACAATACGCGATAGCCTTTAAAGTTTAAATACTGAAATTCAAAGTGAATAATCATTAATTTAAAAATGTAGGCATCATCTACGGGACTATTCATCCCGGCCTCAGATAGGAAACGCACAATTATCACCTTTGGTGTTTCTAGGCGGCGTGCATTTGTAACCATCTGGAAATCTGTTTGCTTGTTTGCCTTCCAGTATCATGAAAAAAACAATAGAGAATTGTGAATAACAACCTGCGTTAGTTGAAAACTCTTGAAAAAATTGACTTAACAGTTAAGATGTTAATTATAATCAACCTAACACATCAGTTTAACCCAATTAAGTAGAAGGGCGCGTCATTACAGCTTAGACGAGTTCTACGTGGGTGTTGAAAGGCAACTAATTTAACTAATTGCATAGGGAAAGTCAAAATCGAAATTTCTAGATTATTCCACTAATGAGCGATGGAGTCGTTGCGTTCCTCAGCCGGAAACGTTACGTAATATTGTGATTAATCATACTGAACAATTTCAACAAATCAAAACCAAAGTCAATATTACGACAGGTACTCGTAAATATGTCATTTAAGATTTATAGCTAAGACCGTCAGATATGAATTATATTGATATGAAAATGTCTACAAATTTTCTTCCTTTTTACTTAATAATTTGTAAACTACAAAACTTAATGTTAAAAACTGACGCCGTCGATCTCTCGTTGCCAATATTTTTCAAAGGACCCCTGAATGAATGTGGGAGAAAAATCAAATCTTTTATACATTTTTCACAGTTGATCCAAAGGTTTTACACTTTTAATTAATAAATTGTGAAATTTATTATCAGTTACATATTAAAATTAAATTTAACAAAGGAAGCGATGTATTTCTATTCTATTCTTTCATCTGGCAATTTCCAAGCGATGTATTTATAAGTGGTTGGTGGGTAACAAAATGGCGGACTAATGGCACTGTAATAACTCTATTGAACGAACTAAACTGACACCACAGACAAGAAATACATAGTCTGTGGTGACACTAACATCTCTCAGTGAAAATTCTATAGCATTGTGCTTTATAATCCTGGGCACTGAGCTTAACTAGTCCTAAATCAATAAGTGCTAACTTTAAAGCTAGCTCCAGTCTATAAATCTATTATAAAACTTAGCTTTAAGGAAGTTCAAACTCATTTACGCACTGAGCCAACGGATTTCAGATGCTACCAGAATAAACAAACCAACTTAGGTCTTACGTTAGACAACTTTTTTATTAGCACGTTGCTGACCTAGAAACCTTATTTAATGACTAGGGCTGTTTTTAAAATAACGAGACCATTTTTTGTATGTTACACTGTGAAATACTTTATTAGCAGTATATTATTATGTGTATTATGTATTGATTACCTCGTTAGTCGAGAGTTTAGCGCACACTTTTAACGTCGCAACGTTTTTTGCGAGATTCGAGTTTGAGTATACTATGGTATAGGCATTTGTGTATACTTTTGAGTAGCGTGTTAGATTTCTTTTTTAATGGAAGGTAAACAAGCAGACGTATTTCCTGATAGGATGAAATTCACGCCGCCTAGACATTTATTGCAGTATCTATCTATAACATTAGATATATATGTCTATATATTTAAATTCTAAACTTATTTTATATTAACTACTGTTCATCTTGCATATTAATAACTACACCAAAACAAAATATTCAATATGTTTGTGCCTCTGCCTACTTTTTTGGGAATATGGGCGTGAATATACTTTACTTCTTTTACTTTATTAAACAGAATTCCAAATCTTGTATTTTTTGTTTTTTACTAGCCGTGCCCGTGACTTCTTCCAAGTAAAATTTAAAAAAAGGCAAATATAAAATTAACATTAGTTACTTCTCATTACGTCAACTACATTCCAGTGAAAGTCCAGTCAAAGTCAGTCCCACATATGAACATATATACATTCATATGAGTGTAGTAAAAGTGATTATTTTAATATTACAAACACATTCCAATTTTATTTAAAGACGGAATGAAAGCAAACATCGCTTATAAACACAAAAGATGGTATTGATGCGTTTCAACTTGAGGCCAGAGTGTCTAGCTCTTTGACTTATTAATTTCACCAACCCCATCCATCAGATTTGAACACGATAATGGCGAACAATAACGATATGATGAAAGGAATAATACTAAGTAATTACATAACAATTTACGTGAAACATCAAATTATTACGCTTTGATAACGTATGACTGATTTCATTTCGTGTGATATTAATAAGATTTCCCTCCCTTACCGTGAGGGAAGTTTATTAGCAAGTCCCTTAAGCGCAGAGTAACTGGCAAATGCTCTATTCATCACAGTAATGGGTGATTTATATGAGGGTACTTATGAATATGGAGATAGACACTGATAAGGACATTTCATACAGTATGGGGTGGTAATAAGGGTGTTGTTTTTGAATTACCATAGTGATTTTGGTATATGAATCATTAGCTAGATTCATAAGTCATAAATGCCATCACGGCAATTTCCTTACGGGGTAGATAGTAGTATCAATATATTCTAATAGGCAGACGTATTAGCGCATATTGCACATGCATTGTTGTATTTTTTCTGAAAACAAAAGGAAAACAAGAGTACTATTTTATACAAGTAACTTCAAATTCAAATTAAAATTCAAAATAGCTTTTATTACGTAGATCCATATACAGATTCTTGTAACGCGTCTATATAATTCTAAAAACTACCACCGGATCGGAACGCGGCCACTCACTGAGAAGATCCGGCGAAAGAAACTCAGCGGGCTTGTCTTTTTTCTTATAAATCTAATTTACAAAAGTTTATTACAATATCCATATTGAATAATAAATAAATATCCCTTAAAAAATCGCCTGTGTGGTCTAGCAGTCCAAATATTAGACTTGACTTCAAGAGACAGGTTCGATTCTCGGGTCGGGCAACAAAAAAAAGGAAGTGTGGTTTTTCCAATTTTCTAATAAGAAAATGTTGCTTGAGATTTGATATGTGCCCGTTTGGCTATAGGCTTGCCACCTATCACATTGTGGGACTTAGTGTCGTCAGCTAGTCGTGGTTGCCCTGGTCGTGCCTCTACTTAGTATTCCGGGATAGAAAGCTGATTTTTATAAAAATATTCTTGCAATGTCGCTGAAAAGCTACGAAAGTAACCTATTGGAAAATTTCCTACATGTTTAATCTAACACGAAGTGACATCTTAATATTAATCATTTTGTCATCTAATACTCGTATATAAAATTCTCGTGTCACGGGGTTCGAACTTGAACTCCTCCGAAACGGCTTGACTGATTCTCACGAAATTTTATGAGCATATTGAGTAGGTCTGAGAATCGACCAACGTCCATTTTTCATCCCCCTAAATGTTAAGGGTGGTCCACCAATAAATATTTTTTTTTTATAATTTTCAGACAAATTTATTTGTTTTTATTTTTTTATGATACAAAATACAAAAGTACATACAACTCTAAATTTTCACCCTTTTATCACCAACCCCTATTTTTTAATAGTCATTTTAGTAATTTAATCATTTTTTATCCCGGGTCGATAGCTAATCAATCGTCATTTAATTAGTTATATGACAAAACAACGTTTGCCGGATCAGCTAGTCCTAATATAAGAAGTTTCTTCTTACAGAATACTTCTTAGGTGAGTTTCTTATATAATAACTAGCTGTTCCGGCGAACGGGCGGAAGTTCGGTTTGTATGGGAAAAATTAAAATGTCGTTTTTCCTAGTTTCCTCGCTGTTGTAAGGGATAAAATGTACCCCATGTCCTTCTCTCGGTTCTAAGCTACCTCTCCATCAATTTTCAGCCTAATCGGTTTAACTATCACGACTTTCTTTTATATACATATATAGATGATTCATCTTTCATAATTATTTTTTGCTTTTTTTATTGTTTTAAGGTGTATTCTGCTATTCGGTGCGAAGACAAATCCAACGAATCAAAATCCATGAAAATTGGTCCAGCAGATCTCGAATTATAAGTGTTGTAACAAACCGGATTTTTTTTTATGTATAGATTTAACCGACCTGGCAAACTGGTTATACTTTTGTCTACTTTTTTGGGGATATGGGAGTGAAGATACCCAAATTTCACAAATTGAATAAGTATCTTCACGCCCATATCCCCGAAGAGGTAGGCAGAGGTACAACCAAGGCACCCACGACTAGCCGAAGACACTAAGTCCCATAATGTGATAGGTGGCAAGCCTATCGCCAACCGGGCACATTTCCAATCCCGACCAACATTTTTTTTAATTAGAAAATTTGAAAAATCCAATTTTCTTTATGTTGGCCGACCCGGGATTCGAACCCAGGACCTCATGCAGTCAAGTCCAACACCCGGACCGCTAGACCACAGAGGCGACAAATTGAATGTGACCCCAAAGTAAGCGAATTAACGAGTATATTTATTATTATGCTCTACTCTATTAGTATACTTAAGTCTTAGATGTTAGTCAATATAGATGCCAGAAAAAAATTTAATAAACACCCAGGCCCAGAACAGCAAACGTCTTAATGTTTGTCACACAAATGCCCCAGTCGGGAACCGAACCCGAGGCTCGCGCTTAGTCTGTGGAAGTAGGCGTGCACGCTAAACCCCTCTACCAACAAGGCGGTCCATGGGATAAAAAAAAACGTCAATGATGCAATTCGACGCTAAACAGAGCTATATCGGCCTGGAACCGGGTAGGGTAGCCGTTAAGCTTTCTCACGCAAGAGGCTAAACACCCAAGCTTCAGGTCGACTATACATTATTCCCACCTTTTGTGTTTTTAGGAATTCTGGTTACTTGTTTGCCTATCAAACTCACCCAAAAAAGGATCCCCGAAGGTTGGAAGGGTTGGAAGGAAAACAAGTAGACAGTTTTCATATGTTAAATCTAAATACAATTATTTAATTTGCAATTTTCCGCCAAAAAATGTATACGTATTATTGCGTAACAAAACAGACAAAATAGTGCGCTAAGAATGAATTGGACTTACCGGAAGCTAAAACTCCCAAATACATCCAGCTCCACACAATACACACCACTAAACTGTTTTAGTAGCACCAACAATACACATACTACTAAAAACTCAACGTACGTTTCGCTTCGCAACCGAAGCATCATCAGGAGAATTCGACTGCACTCCACAAAGGTCGAGCAGATACATCCGCAAAGTAACGCCTTCTTCTATTAGTTTTCATATGGTCATATGGTAAGAAATACATGCAGCCTATATTCAAATTCAAATTCAAAATAGCTTTCATTACGTAGATCTATACAAAGATTCTTGTAACGCGTCTATATAATTCTAAAAACTACCACCGGATCGGAACGCGGCTACTCACTAAGAAGATCCGGCGAAAGAAACTCAGCGGGCTTGTCTTTTTTCTTATATAAATCTAATTTACAAAAGTTGATTGCATTTACAAATAATTTGCAGAGATTGGCATGAGGAGCAATTAATCCCAAGCATTAGACATATAGAAGCAGAAGTAGAAATAAAAAACCATACCACATCCCCGAATAGCAAGACAAACGTTAAGCCAGTGCACCCACGACTAGCCAAACACACTAAGTACCACATTGTGCTTAGGTGGCAAGCACCAATCCCGGGCATTGTTCTTTTGGTTACAAAATTAAAAAAAAATCCTTGGTTTTGAGACCCGAGATCGAACCTGGGACCTCATGAAGTCGAGTCTAACAACCGAACCGCTAGATGATGTATCTCTAAATCTACTATCCGAATTAAATATGATTCTATAAATCTAATAACTAACTTCAGGTTAAAATACGATACGCAGGTAATAAGATTGAACACTAATTACTTATTACGTCAAGTTGAGGCAAATCGAACAAAGCAAAGGTTGATTAGCTGAAAACTTTATTCCTTAGCTACGTTAAGCTTTAAACTTGAAGCCTTTAAAGTTTAGCCCGCGTAGTTCAACGATATTGGAATTTAATTAGCAAGAACGATTTCTGGGGTTTCTTGTTTATGTTTTCAAAGAATTATGAAATTAATAAAACTAGCTTTTAAGATCATCCGACCTATGCTATAGATGCGAAAGTTAGTATCTTTGTTTGTTATTCTTTCATGCAAAAACTGCTGAACCGATTTTCATCAAATTTGGCACACTTAGACAGTAACTTAAATCAACATTTACTTTTTATCCGGATTACATATAACTAACATAAAATAAATTGCTGTGCAGCAAAATCGCGTTACAGATGTCTGCCGCCATTCAGACATTGCTGGCATTTCTAGATTTCTAGACTTCTAGCCTAGAATTGCGGCCATAACATAGTGATTCACAAATCAAACCTGCCATCTAAGATGTCTATATGTTATGGTTGTCTCTTAGCAACAGGAGATTTGCTTGGTTTACTTTCATTTTAATAAATAAAAAATAATAACATGTTCCGTTTGAAGGAGTTTTGGCGCCATCGAAAGAAAAGATGGTAGGAGTTTTTTCATAATTATTGAATTTCGTCTTAATATTGAGTGAAATTAGTCAATTTTGGTGGCATTTTGTACAATTTTGTTCAGTGAAAGTGCACAAATGAAATAATCATGAAAAATTTGCGTATCGTATATTTCCTCGTTGCCGCCAAATCTCATTACACGAGCTTGTGTAAAAAGGCCACCGCTTTACCCAAGAGCCTGACATGACTTACTGACGACTTATTATAATTGACTAATTATAATTGATATAAAATTTTATGCAAATTTCTACTTGACTAATGGCTAAATACTAACGTGAAGGCCAAAACCTAAAGAAAGAAGAAGAATGCTGCAAGTTTCTTGCAGTTTAGCGCAACTTTCATATCCAAAAATAAAAAAATAAGTTTGCTATGTTTTTTATTCACCCAAATCATTTGTCAATAGTTGCCTTATATCTGAATGCCTTTAAATTATACGGTTCATACTTTTTCAAGTAAACTTTATACAAATTCGGGTTTGCTATGTATCTATGGAAGTCCCGCCTCTTATTACGTAGCCTATTATCATGACATTTGGCACGCGATACTGTCTGCCTTCCCTGTAAGGGACGGGACGTATGTAAATATTTATGTAAATAATATTTGTTTTGAATTCTTAAGTTTGTACACTCAACAAAGAAAATCTGATAAACATTTTTTATAAGGTTTTCATTATTTCAAGGATATTTATCAACTACATTTTTTTAAGAACAAATCAAATATGCATGGTAAGAGATAACCGCAGTTTGTGGACATCATAGATGTTGCAGGTGCTTCGCTTTCCTTTGGCCTGGGTGTAAGGGCAATTATGCAAGTCTACCGGCTACCCTACAATTCAAACCGGAACATGACCAAGCTATTATGACGGCAGGAGTAGGTAAGGCGGTGAATCCCTTCCCGGGAAAGTGTCTGCACAACAGTCTACCACCAGTCCAGCCAGTACCAGTATCAGCTGTTTAACGTTACAAGGTGAATTCGCGGATCGCGGTATTTACAATTATTATTGTTTATATTTATAACAAAATATATTTTTGTATGTATATTTTATTACTGTTTTTAAAAGTTGTTAATAATTATACATTTTCTAAAATGTCTTTAACAGTTTTCATCTTCGACACTCGATGGAATTTTTTTAATATGATTTATACTTATAAAATAAGAAGTCCTACTTTGGGCTACTTATTAAAAAATATTAGTACGTAGTAAGTTAAATACATATTATTTAAGCATTTCTGGAAATTCTACCCTTAAGGCGGTGAAAAAGGGGCTGAAAGTTTGTACGAAAGTCCTTGTTATAATGAGTAAGTATATTAACTTCATATATCAAGTCAATTTATAAACGTTAAACTCCCGCAACAACGTAGGTACTTACTGTTTTAGTCAAATGTACATTGTCTGTAATATTTGTAGTTTTGAAAGTTAGCTGCCAAACAAGACGATCGAAGTGATCGGCAACAATGGTAAAGAAAAATTGTATCATCGCGATTGCTGTACGCACAAAGTCGCGTGAAATTATTGGCTGAATATACAAAATTGAATCTCTGGAGTGTTCAGGTTACTTGAGGAAAGAAGTAGAGGTTGCTTAGCTGAAAACTTTATTCCTTAGCGACTTAATTAAGCTTTGAAGTTGAAGCTGCGTAAGTTGAGCTCGTCAAGTTATTTATCGTTATTCGAAATTAATCAGGCGTGAGCGGTTTTCGGGGTTTCATATTTTTTCTACGAATTAAGGTTTTATACGGAATTTTAATTAATGACGATAAAACCCGGCTCATATTTACTCATTACAAAAAAGGTAACCGGGACGCCTCCTAACCAAAGTCTTTTTAAATAATATTTAATATCCATTTGATGTTTGTTTGTACGTGTTGTAAAACTAATGCATATTTCAAGCTTTTATTTATATTTGAGTGTGGAGACCAAATCCAGAAATTCCGTAATGAAAATAACCTAATACTCCGACCGGCACAGAGGTGATGCTTTTTAGTTTTGCCATCTATCGATGAACAGCAGAACTTTTAATGACTTTTTGATCACGCTTGACTCTTTAGTTCAGCAACTCGACACCTCTAGATGGCATTGGTTGTATCGGCGTTATTGCGCATGCGTAATTCCCTTCTTTGCTCCGCAATCTGGTGACTAATGCCTGCTTATGCAATAGCTTTACCGCGGCAGTCTCCGAGTGCCACACATCTTTTTTTCGGTTTTATTTTTGAAGCATTGGACAGTTCAAAACTTAAGCCCTGATAAATCTTAACTTTTTGGGTACTAGCGAAGATTTATTTGACTGAAGGAGAAGTGCTATGGTTTAATACTTAGCAAACGATTATGCTTGCGTAATCTAGTTAATATTATAATACTGAATCAGTTAAAATCAGAAAACGTGAAGAAGGAAGTAAATGTTGACTAGCAAAGGAAAACTTTAGTCCTTAGCGACTTTAAGCTTTGAACTTAGCCCTGTAAGTTGAGACCATCAAGTATTCAACGGTATTGGAAGCTAATTAGGCGAGGGCGGTTTCCGGAGTATCTTGTTTATGTTTTCTTAGGATTATTAAATAAATACTTCTCTTCAATACTCGTGAGATACTCAGCATCGTGAAATAATCAGTATTCATATTCAATTTAGATTTTACGTCTCTAAAATCTTCCTTTCAACTTACAATAATTTAATTTTTTTAATGAAGCTAATTCGTAGAATTATTTAATTGTTTATTCTTGTTGTTAGGCCCTATTTTTCAAATTTCCGAAGAAAAACGAGAGGTTTTTGACGTGTCTGTCTGTGGCATCATAACTTTTGAACGGATGGATCGATTGCGATTGGTTTTTGTTTTTGGAAAGCTCATATCTGTTCAAAATATGAAACTATTTACATTGCTATCATGAATTTGATTTTTTTTCATTAACATTTTTCTGCTGATCGCTGCTATAATAACAATTCTAACTTTTTTGTAGAATATTGAAACAAACAAAATGGTTATCTTGGTGGCATGTAATATAAGCTAAGTACTGAGGGACTTTTTAATGGTTTACCACCATTAATGTCCTTCATTAGCTCTAGTCAACCTAGATGGTAAGAGATGGTGTAGTAAGAGGCTTAGGTAAATAGCTACAATACTACCCCAGCAGGCCTAACCTTGAGTTTACTTATCAAGTTTACTATACTCGTTACCGTCTCTGCAAATTATTTATATGAAAACTTTGAACAGCGCCTCTGTTGGTAACTAAGAGAAACACATTTTAGGCCAAAAGTGCTATGGATTTCGACACGTAACTCACCCAACGTTTTCTATATCAACGCATGGGAAAGGCACAGAACTCTAAAAAATTAAAATTGACGCTATGGCTCCAAAAAGAGTTAACGGTGGAACAAACCGGGCGAGTTATCGCAAGATGTTATCTGGTCATGGTCACAGTATACACGCGAGCGACCGCGTTTTACGAGCTTGGCAGGAAAGCTTGGCCTATATTCTTCTAAATAACCCCAGACCAACCCGATGGGAGGGAGGTTTTGTGTAAATTTATATAAATTAACATTATCACTGTTTTAAATGTAAGCCCAATTTGTATAATTTATTTCTGTTATTTTTATGGTATTGAGATTTGTTGTGTTAGAAAACTTTGAATTTAACCGTTGCTTTTGTTTGTGTAGAATATAATATTCTAAGAACAATTTTTAGTCTCCTGACTTCAAAAGGCGAGCATCGACTTACCGTCACCAGGTGGTGGAGTTTCGCAGCGACTCGCCCGGATTGGTACCACCTATTTATCCTACCATCTACTACCTAACCTATTGTTCCTGCCGCCATTACGTCTAATGCTTGCCGTTGACGTGTTCCGGTTTGGAGAGTAAGGTAGCCGGTAAACTTACTTTTGCTCGAGGCCTAGCATCCAGGCCTCAGGTTGGCAACACACCATTACCACCTTTGGTGTCTCTGGGCGGCGTGAATTTCTTACCATCGGGAAATACGTCTGTTTGTTTGCCTTCCATTATCATAAAAAACGGGTTGCACTCCGGGAGTGCCGGCAGAAGTGAAAACTTGAATATTAACGTTGTGCATTTTTGATATTTTGGAATGGTTAGGGAATAATTTTGCATGAATTACTTTAATCACCAGTATGAAAGTACTATCATTTATGTGGTAGAATACAATATTAATTTATTGCGCTATCGTACGTACAAACATGACAACACGAACATTCGGGCAATCGCAATGCGCCGTCTTACGAATTTTCGTCTTACGAAATTTCAGGCCACGTATCCTGACGCGAGTTTAGAAGTTTTTACCCATTCCAAAAAAAGTGCGTAAAGCCGCTAAAGAAGTTTTCACTTCAAAAATCTAGATGTAGAAGATTCACGTGTATGCTAGTCCCTCGACTAACGAGGAAGTCGAAAACAAATCAAACATGTTAAGGCATACGAGGGTCAAACTGAAAGTTCTTAGAAAATCAAAAACTAAGCGTTCTAGCAAGTTATTAGTTTTATTATAACTTTTCAAAATAGCGTCCATTTACATCAATACGTCGCTGCATTCGATGGAACCATTGAGAAAAGCACCTTGCCCACTCGGCCTTAGGGGTCTCTTCGACGGCGTTTTGAAACGCAGCCACTGCTTCTTCGGCGTCCATAAAATGTTTTCCTCGAAGTTTTTCTTTTATTTTCGGGAATAAATAAAAATCGCAGGGTGCGAGGTCGGGGCTATACGGCGGATGACCCAGTAATTCCACGTCTGCGGTCGCCAAATAGTCGATCGTTTGCCTGGCGGTGTGCGACGAGGCATTGTCGTGATGAAGGAGGATC
>NJDC01000510.1:162612-186414 GCA_002245475.1 Calephelis virginiensis | reverse complement strand
TAATGGACAATTAACACATATAACTTGGTTTTTGAAAGCTTCTAAAACTCCTACTCCCGTACGTCTTGTCCAAATCATCAGAAAATTCAAACATGGACTTATTGGCATGCAATAAGCTCGCCGTACTTTAATCTGACATGCACGAGTATACTTTCAAGCCAAAAAAAATTAGACAGACAACCCTACATGTGCGTCTCTATGTAGAGATTTGATACATAATGGAGATGTTCAACAATGGTACAGGGTATCTCCCATATCTTAATCTGACGGGCCTGAGTTAGTCCAAAAATCCCCTCTTGGGCTCCCCTACTATAAAAGCAGTAAATAAAATATTTGTTCACTCTCGTACGCGGACATAGTTCACTATAATTAATTTATTGTAACAGTCGCTGATTTGAATGTTTTCAAAAAATGTATAAAACCGACGTCAACGTGACGAGAAGGAACGGTCTTGGTGTACGAATGTTTCGGGACGAAACTCTGCAAGAGTGATAGTTGGTGATAGTGCATTAAAGAATTATAAAAGTATATCAGTGTCGTTTTGTTTAAAAATATCGTGATGATATTATAATTTCAAGAGCAAAAGAAAGTCTTAAATCCTACTTGAAGTTATAGAATGTAGCGCATTAGGTATAGCAATGATTAAATAAAAACATACATACAAATATTCAAATACACAGACATGTTCACAAACAATTGCATTTAGAATATTAAGGTAATATTTTCGTACTACTAATTAATGAAGACATTAAACGCTGTTACATCGATATTTTCAGAGCAATACGTGCCCAAGATTTATGAACAGCCAGACATGAAAACAAAAACGCAAAAATTACTGAAAAAGCAAACCTAACAAAGCAAGAAGGTTAACATCCTAGTGTAAGATTGGATAAGAACTTTACTGTCTGTAAATGTGCATCTTTTACTATGAGGAACTCGGTCTGCTTGTTTGCCTTCGTCTAATACTTCAACCTAATATATCAATGATGACATCACTTCAATACGTATTCAGATTTCAATTGGTTGCATACAACTTGTACAGAGGACCTTGATTTTAGATCATCGACGAAGTCCTCCTTGCTTTTCAGTTTTACAAATATAGTTTCCACATGTTGGTCCGGGTCCGCTGAGTAGAATGAACCATCTGACTCTCTGTCAAGCAGCTCGTAAGAAGCCAGCACAAATTAAATCAAAGGTCATTACCAGCAAGACTGCTGGGTGTAGAGAGCAGTGCAGCTACTTACCCGAGTAGGGATTCACCGCCTTACCTATTTCATCCGCCATAATGACTCTATCGTGTTCCGGTCTAAAGTAAGGATAGCCAGTAAGTAAACTTGCGTAATAGATTTTCCATTCGGCCTTCAGACAGTGGCGTATCTGTACCATCTATGTTGTCAATAAGCTACGGTTGTCATTTGCCATGGCGAATTTGTTCCAGACATTTTAAGTGATATTTGGCATTACTGTTAGGTCATTAATCAGTTAATTTGTCAATAACAATTATCTGTCACTATTTACCACAAATTAAAATTAACTCACGATTGTAACTTTTATATCTAAATTTATGATTATTATCGCCTCTGTGGTCTAGCGGTCCGGATGTTGGACTTGACTGCATGAGGTCCCGGGTTCGAATCCCGGGTCGGCCAACAAAAAGAAAATTGGATTTTTCCAATGTTCTAATAAAAAAAAAAGTTGGTCGGGATTGGAAATGTGCCCGGTTGGCGATAGACTTGCCACCTATCACATTGTGGGACTTAGTGTCTTCGGCTAGTCGTGGGTGCCTTGGTTGTACCTCTGCCTACCTCTTCGGGGATATGGGCGTGAAGATACTTTTTTATGATTATTTTTTAATAAATTCAATTCATATATCTAAATTCATATCTTGACCGAAAAAATATATCCTTCAGTTACTCATAACATAACATTACTACCAATTACATAACACTACGCTTACAATGGAAACACTCAATTTTACCAAATTGACCTACATATTAAATGAAGTTTTATTTCTTAACATACTAAAAAATATTAAATCTTGATTATGACTTTTATTTTTAATGTAACATTAATTGTAACGAAATTGTAAAATTGACTTAATCTAACCCCTTTTCCCTTATTTATAATGTTAATAAAACATACTTAGTAGTGTCAATTTGTTGTTCATGCCATTGTTGTTCAATATTATTAAAACATTAAATTGTACTAATTGACTGTACAAAAAAACAGTGGCAGTAACAATGATTTTACTAAACTAGGAATCTTATATTCTTGTAAACATGGCTAACATATTCAGTGATATCATCTTTAATAAATTTAATAGCATGTTGAAATAATACTAGGTCATTTAGATGATCTGTAAATATTTCTTTGTAGTTTTATTACAACAGTAATATGATATTCGAGGAAAGTTGCAAATAACAACTCGTATTTTTTGATGCTGTGGTTTCTTGCAACATAACGCCTTTAAAATCTTAAAACGCGCTATTGATATTATCACAAAACAATTTCAAAAATAAAACCACTCTAAATTGTCCACAGGTTATTCGAAGAAAACAAAGATCTACTAGACATGTTCGAGAAGTTTAAACAGTACAAAACAAAAGAAGAACAAATCAATTCAATGGAATTAGCAGAGCATGCGAATAACGTGATGAATACTCTCGACGAGGGTATCAAGGGTTTGGATGACCTGGACACTTTTTTCGAGTTCATCCATCAGGTCGGGGCCAGCCATAGGCGGATACCGGGCTTCAAAGTAGAATACTTCTGGGTAAATATTTATTTTAATTTAATATTTCACTCAGTTTAATGATTATATCGTAGACAACGTTTGGTCAACTTTACGAACTTAAGGCACCGGTGATGACAAATTGGAACACTGGAAGATATGTCGATGTGTTTTCTTCTTTCTTTAGATTTCGGCATTCGCGTTAGCATTTAACCATTAGTCAAGTAGAAAATTGCATGAATTTGCATCAAATTTACCAGAATCGGGATTCAATTATAATTAGTCATCAGTCATAAGTCATGTCAATGACTAGGGTAAAGCGGTGGCCTTACTACTTAAGCTCATATAGTGAGATTTGGCGGCAACAAGAAATAGACGATACGCTTATTTGTTCATGATTACTTTATTTGTGCACTTTCACTAAACAAAATTGTACAAAATGCTACCAAAATTGACCAATATCATCATTCAATATGAACACCAAATTCAATAAATATGGAAAAACCTCGACAATCTTTTCTCTCGATGGTGCCAAAACTATATCTCGATGTCAGAAAGTAACATACAAATAGTCAAAATACACAAATTAAAATATAACCCTCATAATACGGTGAACATAATTTTTTTATATTCCTAGCATCTCACAGAACTGTTACTGCTCCGAAATTCTTCTCTCTGGAATCTCTACTGCAGCATTCCTTTGCACCCTTCACAACCCGGGCAAATTGCTGCAAAGCACTCTTCAACCACTGATCTTATGCTGAATAACTCATCACACATTTAACCTGTGCTCGCCTCTTACGAGCTGCCACACCGAAAGACAAAACATAGATTAATCTAGACACATACATATACATATAGTGTATGAAAGCAATCAAACAGACGAATATTTTGATAGTATAAAATATAAATAAGAAAGCTAAGAGATAGCAACCTTAATCGAAACTGGTGCTGGAATATAAATAAAAACATTCCAAATCAATTTCCATAAATACGAGAAAATGCGAACATCAAAGATATTTACTCAAATCGCGAGAAATTCCTTTGCGTACATCTCCGAGGAATTTTTTATCTCACAAAACTTTCATGGACCAGTGTCAATTTCATCTATCAAAGCTGCTAAGCGAAGAATTTATATGTATACTTAAGGGACTCCTTTTTCATAATAATATCGTATATACGCCTTCCTTTTGAAGAATAATAGACCAAAATCCTTAACCCGCCAGACGATGGTAATTTTTAAAGCTGAAATTCTTTCCAAACTTGCCAAAACGTGGAGAAACGATAGATATTTTAATGTTTCGACCACAGTTTGCCAGACATTAGATGTCAGAGTTTTATGAATAAAATACCAATTAACTTTCATCAAATTGTATCGCCATTTCCTTGTATTTCTTTCAGTCTAATAAAATAAAATTACATCATCCATTGCCATAAAAAATAAGAAAGAAACTCGAAATTTCATAAATTGTAAATGTAATTTAGCGATATAAGCGTTGTAGCAGGCGTGTAAGCCAAATTCGATACACACCAATTAAGCGAACTTTACTAGACTTTGTCGACTCCTCCAACCTCTAGAACTTATTTTGTTACAGTTTTGCTTCCTGACTTCTAAAAATGATCCAAACTTCTTAGTAGTTCCATTATTTCTTCCTAAGCTGAAATAATATAATAAGAAACTTTGTTATTATAAAAGATCTGGTCATAAGAAGGAACAAATGGATCTAGGTCAATACGCTCTAATATTATAAAGACGTAACGGCTTTGTAACTTCTCTTAGAAAGGTTTTAGTAAGTTGCAAGGATATCATTATAACTTGGAACGTTATGGTACGGTTTTAGCAAATGTGTTTGTTTTTACTTGTTTTATTAATAAAAAAAATTGCAGTTGCGCAACTTTTGCTACTTTTTCACAGTTTTTTTCTTTGAAGCCTTGAATACAACTTGCGGCGTACACATTAAAATATTTATATCCTTCACCCTCATGTACACCCTTCTGCACGCTCAGTACGATCTTTGTAACGTGACGACCTTTACGCGACCTTAGTAACGTAAATAAATGTGCTATTACGTGATTTACGATTACAACGATACGTGATACGTGACGATACGCGAATACTGCCACCATTAGTGACCCTGTCAAAAGATTTAATTTTTAAACAGGTAGTTTGTGGTAAAAGACATAATATGTTCATCAAACTAATTTTTACTAGAATTGCTGCTGTATGTGACTAGGTTTCTTAGGTAAAAACCTATGTGATATCCCAGACATATTTTTAGAGAAAGACAGTAACGACATCTCGCCTTAATTTTTTCATGTAATAGGACAGCGCAGAAGCACACAGCGTCATAATAAGAGAAAACGACGTCCTAAAAACACCATAGATGTGCTACGTCTAATGTGCAAGTCTGATGGCTACCCTACCCTAAAACTGTCATTATAGCAGGATTGGGTAAGGTGGTGGATCTATACCCTCTAATTACCACTCTTAGCACCAGTGGTCTTGTTGTAAATGTTAATAAGACATCATGGATAAATGTATTAAAACATGTTTTAAAAACATCACTTTATGTTGTTACAGAAAATTGAAGCACCATTCCTAGCAGCCGTCGAGTCTACCCTTGGTGATCGGTATACGCCGAATGTAGAAAGTATTTATAAAATTACAATAAAATTCATACTTCAAACTCTTGTTGATGGATATGAAAAATCTGGGACGAAACCTGTCAATTCTAATAATCCTACGTGAACTAAATTTATTATATTTGTGAAAAAATGTCTCTATTTTCCTAGTTTTCTTACTACTTTTATAAGGTAACCAATCAACGCTACCACACTAAGTGAAAGTAAAAAGCAGGGAACTGACATGAAACAGACTATCGCAGGGCTTTATTTTGTAATATTTGACAAAAATGGTGCATCACAAATATAATAATAGTTGTATAATAATTTTAAATTGAATGTTCCATTTTTGAAATTATTACATTTCACTAAAGAGAAAAATGCAATTTAGATTAACCAAAAAATGTTTTCAAAAAAATTCAATTCATTTAAAAAAATATATTAATTAAGATTTTTTTTTACTATTTTATTACTTATATATCATTTTTTTGTTAAATGGTTACTTTTAATTTTTAGTAAACAGTTGAAACAAATAAAAATCTTATTTATTAAATAGTTAAATTATCAATTTGGAAAAGGAAGTTTTACAAATTCATAGGTTTTGCGTTTTTTACATAAGACTGAAATATTGGATGCAATTTAAGATTATTTATCGTTTATTTTTTATAACATAATATATCCGATTTTAACGACGTCCTGTGAAAATATTGAAAAGAAGGAAGCCGAAAATATCTGATAGTAAGATCTCAAAACAGCACAACACTGATAATATTTCTATCACCATCAATACTTTCGTATCTCAGAAATACTTCTTGTGGGCGAAAATATAGGCACACTCAAATTTGAAGTATTAAAAATACTTTTAATAAATCTTTATTATTACTGTTAAACCAAAGGTTTGTACGATTTTATCAAATTTTCGAACAATTATTAAGTCAATAAAATATTATAATAGTGTGTTAAAATAAAAATAAAACTTATTAATTTCTGAAATTTCTTACTGTAGTCAAAAAAATCATTAGATATATATGTATATACTTTATGTATACAGTGATGTAGTTTATAGTTTTCTAATGGGAAGGGAATCTGACGATCGTTTTGTACTAGTTTTAAATAGACGTAGAAAATAATACCTATCTAAAATTAATGACTTAATACAAAACAAAATATTTAGAAGGCATATAATTTCTTTTAATGCATGGTTTTCACTGTATGAAATTCACTTTTTGTTAACAGTTCTATTTGGTTATCTATAATTTTGTAGCTTTAAGAATTATGAGACACTCTAGAATCTAGAAAATGCTAGCCCGCGTATGATGTCATTTCATATAACATTTCAAGCTTTGGAAATAAATGTGCCAACGGGTTATTTTCGTTTAAGTGTAACATGCTACATGAAAAAAGATAATATTTTAGCAAAAAAAGTTTTCTATTTAAAATTTTACTTTCAATACCTTAGAAAAAACATCAGGTTCAGTTGTTATAAACTTAAGTAAATAAATTAATATACCCCACGTCCATATAAGCCTAGATATCTATCAAGTTTCTGACAACATAATAATTATATAATTGCAAGGTTGAATTTCAGTTTGCCACCGGCGTCTGAAGTAAATTTTAAATGCATATACACATTTCACATTATATTAAATCCTTCGCAAAAATCTTTAAACTTATTTCGTAATTTCTTTTTTTTAAACTGATTTCAGCAACCCCTGATTCAAGGGATGCCAAAAACACAAAAATTTTTTTGTGTTTTTGGCATCTTGTTAGAATTTCATTGCTAAAGCTTTCATAACAAATTGTTTTGTAATTGTAAAAAGGTTGATACCTACTACCTATGCATGTCAGAAACGTTAATAATTATAATGGTATTAACCCTGCGGATGATATAGTAAGTGAAACCGGTAAACTTAGTAGTTGTTAAAGTTATGTTAAATAGCAAAAATATTTTAAAAAACTTTATCTTTGGATTGTCTTTGCAACTATTAAATAAAGAATAATGAAACTATCAAAGCATTGCGCTGGCCTAAAACATTTTTTTTTGAAAACGCAATTTAATTTCAGTTTATGTAAGTATGACAAGTACAATTCCAGTAATAAATTAGTTACTTTAAAATGTATCTTCCAAAAATATTTGTGGTACGTGAAAATTAATTTATCGACAAGTACCTATTTACTAAAATCAAAAAAAATATATAAATCCTTGTTGGTAGTGGATTGACCCAACTTCTTTTTTAAGTATTATAGGTAAGCAAATAAGCTTACGGATCTCGAGATGTTAAGAAAATATAAGTCACATGAGTCATAAAAAGAACTCTGTCACATTTAGGCTAGGAAATTTGAACTTTTGTGTCCGTCTTCCGGCTTATTTCCCGATAGTATGGCTAATAGTGTACTCTGAACTGGAACATGACAACTGTAGATGTTATGTGGCCAGGAAAGGATGAGGTAGTGTCACCAAACCATTGAAGTCGTTTCTAATCGTTACTAGTTTAACACTAGAAGAATAACCGATATAAATATCTAGATTATTTGGCTAATGCGTCTGAACCTCCAATTTTTTAAAATTCGAATGACATTAAAAGGTAATAAAATATGAGGAAATTATTTGTATTAGTGTAAGCTTTTCAGTATATTCGTTATTACAATAAGGAATTTAAGAATTCTGAGATTACTCTAAAAACACGTTTTAAGGATTAGGATGCTGATTTAAATCTCTGAAATACCCTAACCAATAATTTAAAATATAACCAATTCCAAAAATAACTTTAAAGCTACATATTTAATCTATTTTAAAGCTTTAACATCAGGTTAAGTGGATATATTTTTAATACTAGTGTTTATTAGCTAAATATTACTTTCGCGTAAAGAAAACTTAAAACAGTTAACAAAATCAATCTCATTTATGATCTAATAATCCAGATCTATTCCATTTCGCTTTTATTCCATTTCATTCCATTTTTTAATAAAAACAATGTTATTCGAAGTTAAATAAGTACCCAGTTGGTGATAGGTTTACCACTTCTTTTATGATACTTAAAGGCAAACAAGCAAATAACTTATTACAATGTGACACTTAATAAATTAATGCAGAGTAATTTGTCGGCTAAACATTACTTTGGCTAGTTAAGATACAAATCAATAAGAAAAGTAAAAATGACACTGCATGAACCTGTTAATAATAAATATTTCGTTGATCATATTTAAACTGTATACTAACCAAATTATATAAAGCCGTTTAAAGTGTAGGATGATACTTACGACAAAAATAATTTCTTTCAAAACTAAATAATGCCAAACATAACAAAACCAAATAAATATTTCAAATAATAACTTTTTATTGACTGCTACTAGTTTGTCGGAAAAAGGATTATGAGCTGCCCCAGACCTTTTTAGTTTTTGAGTGGCAAAATACGTACAATAGAGTAGTAGTATTTTGTGCAGTGAACGTAACCTAAAAATTTAGGCCGAGAGGACTTCTTAATATCAGGATAATTAAAATCCAAAAACGGTACTCAATGTACTTACAGTCTAAGTACTGATTATTAGGTATTACGTTATCGGAAATACTGTTCATAATTTAAAAGTAATCATTATAATAGTAGGTACATATACGTTCAATTTACACTAATTCTACTAGATTTTACGTATTTTTTTTGCGAAATAAATAAGGTGTGTAGGAGTTAGGATCTTGCTTTTATATTGATTTTTAAATTGGCGTATTTTATTTAAGTTTTTTTAATTAACTAGCATTTTATCTAATTCTAAATATTGACAAACGCTGTAAAAAAATACAACAAACTAAATAAAAAATAACGGGTATTTTTATAAATATGGTTAAAAATATTTTAAAAACTTCAGCCCGTTCTTGAGTCAGTCTAAATCCATTCTCATTTATTATTAATGTGCTTCGTAAATCATATAGTATTTTAAATTTAAGATTGTATTTTAGAATTTTGATTATGGTTTAACACAAATATTTTGACTGTCAAAAAATTTAAAAGGTTAATGGTTTATCGTGCTTAACATAGTTATATGTACAGATACGATACTGAGTGTTTATGTCTGATATGTTGTCTATGTAAATATACTAGTCTGTATGTTGATTACGATAAAAATACTAATAATTATAGAAATGTGTTGGCATATTTTGTGTTTTGGTACTGATTGACAAAGAGCTAACGATCGTTGAGTAAATTATTTATAATCATTTTATGTTCATATTAAAATTGAACATATGAAATGGATCAAAAAAATTAACAATTGTATTTTTTTTAGTTTTTGATATGGGCGTAAGCATCTGCCACTAGTCAAGTTTGATTCATTTGTATTAATTTGCTACCTGATTTTGCAAAATTGACATTTGTAAGGCGGTAGCTTAACTAAATAAGTTCATCGAGTGTGATTTGGCGGCATTGAGAAAACACACAATACAATAATTTCTACTTAATTTTTAATTTGTGCACTATACTGAAAAAAAACTACAAAATGTATGTACTCGTATTTAACTCAATGTTTAGAGAAAATGCATGTATGTATTTATGTAGTCCTAAAGAATATTTATTTTTACTAAGTTATATTTATTTATTTATTATTAGATATCATCATATAATAAGATACCAAATAAAGCTCTACTCTACTCTCTAATCGTAGACACTTCAACGATCATGTCTAGTTGACGTTCTACATTCTGAAACGTCACACGATGTTTAAACATAGAAGTCTGTATTAGTACTTGTAGTCTATACATAAACAAGCAAATTTATTTTAGAAAAAAATAACATATAGATATTAATAACATCTCTTACTATCAGAAGAACCGAGTGCCTGTCCGCTGATTTCTCACGTAAAAAAAAATATAAAAATACAAAACATTACATAATTGTTGAAACGAAGTTCCTTACGGCAGGCTTGAAGGAGATAGGGATTTTGCTGCAGGGCCGAATTGAAAAAAATGTAACAGTAAAAACCGTTAAATGAGACGTGCGCAGGCGCGACAGTCGCATACACAAGCGAGTAGTGTATTATACATTTCTCTTTCTCCCTATTTCTTCATGAACATTAAGAATATTATTTATATATTCTAATTTAGTAATATAGAAATATGTATATTTTTATATTACATTTTTTTAATAACTACACTTATAAGATATAAAGCCGAAGGAACTTCCTTTCTACTTAGTGTCCCACGACACCACGTCTTTTTTTATTCAATTATAAATAACATTATTTAACATGTTTTATATTTTACTGTAACAGTCTAGTAGTCTTCAAATTCAATTTTCTTAATGGAATAAGGTTCTGGTCAATTGCCTAGTTTTAGTTAAGACGACTAGAATTCCCAACGCTTACAAAGCAATTTAATCAGGCCTGACGTTAGGTAACTGTAACAATGTACGTGTTTTAATCTCAACTTTCAGAGCACTGACTATTCTACTGGATAACCAAGAAAATAAAAGTCCTTTAAACGTTTTTCTTTCACAAAAGTGAACTCTTTGACAAATCCATTATCTAATAGGTTTTTGCTGACATAAAAGTGGAAATAGAGCATCCTCAAACCGAAATAAACTTTCCATTATTTAGTCATTCTTTATTAAGTCATTATTTATTTCTGCACAAACACATTAATAATAATTATATTACTGATTAAATAATTATAAAATCAAAATTATTTTTTTCTGAACATCAAAAACTATTACTTTAATGTTATTATGTTTTTCGAAATGCAAAAGTGTGTGGGAATGGAAGGATTTTATTACTATTTCCCGCATAAATTACTGAACGGATTTAGATGATTTTTACAGGAATATTATTACATCAGAACAATATACAATTTATACAAAACATATAACTTGGTAAGCGGGCAAAGCCGTGGGTGAAAGCTAGTTAAATAATATTTTGAGACTGGTGTCTTCATTAGAATACCCGGTGTCAAATAACTATGTCTTCTATCTCGAAATAGGGTGGTAAAACTTCTAAGTTTTCTATCATAATATTGCGAAGCAAAAGGATGGATTTCCTGTGAAAAATATGTGAACAGCGCATTTTCAAACTAATTTTGGAATTTTAAAGCGATCATAACTTTATATACCCTTACACTTAAAATAAGACTACAAATGTTTTTGCCGGATCTTCTCAATGAGTGGCCGAGTTTCAATCAGGTGGTAAATATTGAAGACGCTTCTATGTGTAATAAAATATTTTCTGTTCTATTCTAAAAATAACATATTTGTGTTATTTTGCCACCTTACGCATAAATAATGTTAACACCATTTTCTGAACAAACTCCAGCTGTTTACAAATTAAACACCTCGGAGACCATCGCGAAGAAAACGATGAAGGTGTTGCCCTAAACAATTATTTGTTTAGGTCCATATTTACTCCAGAATTTTTGATAGACCATTACGGAGACGAGAAACATGAAATGTTTGTTATTATATTAATTATTCTTATTTCACTATTTGATGGATATTAATCCAAATATAGTTTTAGCTCGGGATTCAGGAATAGCCAGACCATAATCTCTTAACGTTGAAATTTGTGCATAACTCTATTTGAGTTATCCTAATATCTTACTAATATTATAAATGCGAAAGTTTTTTACTCCTTCACACAAAAATTGCTGAAACGATTTTTATAAAATTTGCCACACTTATAGAGGGTGACTTGGATTAACATATAGGATAGTTTTATGTATATATGTATTTATATAAATTTCCTGTGGGACAATCAACCATGGGGCAACGCCGTGGGCAACAGCTTTTGTTTTTTAAAACGTGTAAGGTAAAGCGCAATTTCCTGTTCTTGGCGAAAAATAAAAAAAAAAAGTATCTTCACGCCCATATCCCCGAAGAGGTAGGCAGAGGTACAACCAAGGCACCCACGACTAGCCGAAGACACTAAGTCCCACAATGTGATAGGTGGCAAAACCATCGCCAACCGGGCACATTTCCAATCCCGACCAACATTTTTTTTTATTAGAAAGTTGGAAAAATCCAATTTTCTTTTTGTTTGGTCGACCCGGGATTCGAACCCGGGACCTCATAAAAATAAATATTTGAAGTATCCGCTTATGGTGCTCGTCTCCTACGAATTTATTAGTAGTAAATACAAAGGATTTCGTAAGAGACAAACGTCAGTTTGTTTACTAAACCAAGGTCATGATAAAGTGGTCGAGTTTTAGGATTACTTGCCCGGATTGATAACACTGATATATCTGACTGACATTATCATATTACAGTTTGAAAGATACAATTACCAGTAAACCAGAAAGAGACACAACATTCCAGACACCTGTTCTCCATGTACCATTACTACCTGGTTACCTCTGTGAAAAATTCCTGTGTCGGGCAACAAAATAACTCTTTTTTTCCAACTGTATAACAAATGTACCAATTTTGTTAATTCTTTTTCGTTTGGTTATTTATTGTCAGGATAAGGTTCTCATGAAAAGAAAAATTAAAGCTTTTGCTGGGAAAATTAAAAGAAATAACGTTTTGATATAAACTGTCAGTAAATATGTATATCAAGCGATACGAAGTTCGCCGGATCAGCCAGTTCTAATAAAAACAACGTTGCCTGGGATTGGATTTGTTCCAGACTGACGATAGGTTTGCCACTTATCACATTGTGAAACTTAGTGTCTCCGGCTAGTCGTGGGTAGGGTACCCACTTCTAGGGTTGTAATTCTGCCGTGCTATTCGAGGACATAGTAAGATACTTTTTTCATTTCTACTCAAGCGTCTATAGACGGGGTGTATTCTTACCATAAAGACGACTGCTTTTTTTCCTTCCAATTCCATGTTAGTAGCAACTTCTCACCAATATTCCGCTAATAACTATTTTCATTTAAATTAAAAAAGAACATTTGTTAAAATAGGTACAGTATCTGTAAAATGAAGACAAAGCAACAAGTAACTGCAATATAAGTGTATTACGTGAAATATTATTATTTAATATTACTATTTTTTCATTCTAATTCTAATTCAGCATAAAGATAACAAAAACGCCTACAGAATTCTTTAATCTGAGGGTCTAATGTAAATTACTTCTTTCTCACCGTGACCCAAATTTAAATAACGCTACACTTGGAATAGACTTAACGAAATTTGATAAATTGGTTTATACTTCACTTCAGGACGCAATTTAAGCAAAATCTCCTCCACTTTTATTGCCTTCCAAAAAAAAGAATGTTCTGAATGCGGCTCACTTATACGAGTATTTTGTTTGATAGCAGGTGTTTTAGGTTAGGCGTAGTATTAAATCCGAGGTTTGTTTTTGAGTTTTAACAAATATTGCTTACTTTTTGATTACCTAGATATAAAATTGAAGTTTAAGAACGAATTTCCAAATTTACTGTGTTTAAATTGTTGTAAAATTAAATTCTTTATAATCAGCAATAATTAGAATTGAAAAACTAACCAGTTAAACTTTTTACAGCATTATCAGGACTTTTGAGCTACTGATACGTAAAATTTACTTTACTTTTAAGCTACAGTATTTAGTTGTTAGTTACCGACGGTAAATAATAAAAAAAAATACTAATATAGACAAGCCACAGCGTAGGGATAATAACATCAAGTTTTCCGCAAACATTTATCGATGCTGGTATCAGGATCTTATGGAGGTAGATGTCCCTTTTTCTGGAGATATTTTGACGAATATGTTATGTTAAAATTAATAAATTGTAGTTATTGTTAAACAAAAAGATGCTGTTTTATTTAAAAAATGAGAAGTAGCGTATATCGCGGTATGACGTAACAGTTTCTGATTGGTGCTTACTGTACAGTGAATGAATGTGAAAAAAATATCGAATTTTCTGCCTAAGAATAGTATTAATATTTACAACATTTGGTGTATAACTTTGTTTTCTTCCGAATAAAGAACAACAACTGACACGTGCCAATATTCCATTCTTAGTGAAGCAGAACCATAATAACTGTTACCTTCCGAACCATGTTACAAATAATCTGGTCTGCATTTCTAAAGGCGTGCACACAATATAGCAAAGTTTTCGAGTGTAGTACATATTTGTCGTTTTATATAATAATTTTACCGACTTTTTGGACAAAGATTAAACCCTACAACCTAACGCCATCTATCATTCGCGAGTCTCGTGTTCGATTATCGACAGAAGTAAATAATTGTACGTTGAATTAAGATATCTATATTTATAAGTGTGGATGTGTATTAACTTATTGTGAATATAAAAACGCATATGTATTAGTATCGTTAACTAGCACCCTCAATTAAATCAAGAATAGTAATAGTAGTTGTAAAGGTTAAATCTCCATCCTTAATTGGGACGACTATCGTGCAAAAATTGCAATCGAATATCGAAAAACGATCGAATACTTAAATACGATAAAATCGTAGTTTTTAGTGCATTAAACAATTATGTAACGAATATCACGCAATTTTTGGAAATGGAGTCAAATCGCCGGTTTTGATTCTAATCGACATATTGTTGTGCTACGGCGAGTTACATTATAACCTTGCAAATAGACTGTCTACATCAAATTCAAATTCAAAATAGCTTTTATTACGTAGATCTATACAAAGATTCTTGTAACGCGTCTATATAATTCTAAAAACTACCACCGGATCGGAACGCGGCCACTCACTGAGAAGATCCGGCGAAAGAAACTCAGCGGGCTTGTCTTTTTTCTTATAAATCTAATTGACATAAGTTTATTACACACAAAAACATGGACCATTTATGCAAATGAAAAATGAAGTAATTATAATCATAATAAAACTTTATTTGCCTAAGTAAATGGTACATTGCAGGTCTTAATTTCTAAAATTATTTTCGCCTATTTTACCATTTCACTGGCATGAAAGTTTATCCAAAGTATATACAACATTGTGTATACAAAGTTATCATGCAATATGTATGCATAATATAAAGTATATATGCATAATCGATACCTTAACAAATTAACTAATCATCCATATCCAACAATTCATCAAACAACGCCTGCTCGTGTCAGAAATTGAAACAGAGCCTCAAGGACAGTGTAGTTAGAAGTAATGCCTCGGCCAATGAGGCGGCCACCGCGGTATGAACGCACCCTTAGGCGTCACAGATGAATAAAAGCGCCTCATTACATTGTTTCAGCGGTTGGATGAAAGTGGGGAAAAGGGTTTAATTCCGCGTACGGCCCAATTTAAATTTAGGTCAAGGTAAGCAAGTGAAGTGATTTACATTAGATCCTCAGATTAAAGAATTCTTTAGACCTTTTTGCAAATTTAAAATGCCGGTGTCAGCAAGCGCGACTCTGATTTTATGCTATATGACTCGACTGTGCTTTGTCTGATTAACCGACGTAAAAAAGGAAACAGTTTGTGTGTATTTTTATGTGACCTTAAAACGTTTTTATAAATGACCCTATTTTTTTTTAAACTTGTACTTGTCATGCCGTCCTATTTCATTGTGCAAGGGAAAATTAATTTATGTAACTATTGACAATTTAATGGAAATTTTGCTACTTTCATATTTTATTGTAAGCTGACATTTTCGCAATAAAAAAATTGCATCTTGGCAATGAAGACATAAATGCAAGGATCCATTAAAAGTATAATCTGCATTCTCTCTGAACAAACTATCCATATAACTCAAATTAATAAAATACTTTTGACATCACATGACATAAATCCTTCTATTAACTATTCAACCCTCACTTGCCTCTTATAATCTGTCTTTTTCAAGGTCTATTTGACTCGTAAGCAAAATGAGATTTACTGACAATCCAAAAAACAATACAGTAACGAACCCAGACTACATAGTGGTAGGAATAGGCAAGACTGTAGTCTATCATCTTGTCAAGGCTATGACGGTAGTAACAAAAACCCTCACTTGACTCTTCTTGGAAAGAAAGCAATGGTCGTCCCCCAACAAAGCCCGGGATCAATGTCCGAGCTCAAACAAAATGAATTCGAGAATATATATTTGAGATCAATCCAATTACCATGTGTGTATTGACAGAGGATTAAATCCAACATCGTCTAAGTCAATGTTTGATTGAAATTAACATGACTTTGAAAAGCATACACTTTTATCTTAAACTAGCCGACCTGGCGAACTTTGTATCGCTTGACGTAGCTAGTAACAGATTGAATGAATTAAGGCATTGTTTTTCCTGCCATTTTTTGGGTTTTTCTTTTTATTAGAACCTTCTTCTGAAAATGACTAACAGGATAAAAAAAAGAATTAGCAAAATTGGTCCATCCCCCTGTTAGCACGGGCTCCTTTGCAGAATATACTGTCTGCCTTCCTACCAGGCAGCTCGTAAAAGGCGAGCAAAGGCTTACCGTAACTAACACCGTGACACCTGACTAGGTGGTACAGTTTCGCAGCGACTTGCCCGGACTGGTGCCACCGCCTTACCTATTCTTGACGCCATAACGTCAGTGCTTGCCGTTGATGTGTTCCGTTGATGTGATAAGGTAGCCGTTAAATTTTATTTAGCTCAAGGCGGTAGGCCGTTACTAAACCTGGCCTCAGGTCAGAGACACATCTTTAACACCAGGCGGCGTAAATTTCTAACTATCAGGAAATCCATCTGCTTGTTTGCCTTCCAATATCATAAAAAAATATGTGTGTAAAATTTATATATAAATATGGGCTTTACAAATGGTAAAATCAAAATTTCAAAATCAGAAATAAATAAGTTTGAAAGTAATTAAGATCAACCCAATTATCAACAATGTATACAATCAACATACATCTTCAATATATTTGAGACTACGACATAATACATGTTGTACAAACGACGAGTGAACTTAATGCTGTGTAATTAAAATTGGCAATTTCGTTAGTTAACGGTGTAGATTAAATGGCAATCTCTAGTAGATAAATTATAGACCAAGAGCAAAAGAATAATTTCGTGCTTAAATTACAATTTTGAGGACCTAAGCGTAGCCGATAAGGGTCGATAGAGCTAACTGTTTTATTTAACCGGCTTAGTGAAAAAGGTGAGTATCAATACGTCTAAATGTTTTTGTATGTTTATGAAAAGTCAAGATTCAGAGGTGGTCCAATTTAGAGATCATTTATCCAACAACTGTTTTTTGAGTTATACTTGACAAGCATTTCTTTGATGTTTACTTACATGATACAAGAAAACAATATTTTTTATAATGACTTCGCCAAAACTATATATGTAATATTAAACTTAACTACCGTAAGCATAACTTTTTACCAGGTCAATTTATAGACAAATGATATCGTGAATACGTATGAATATATAAAAATACTATATTATGTACTATTCAGTAATATGATGACACAATACAAAACATTTATAATATATAAGAATAATGCTTATTCATATATCTTAGACGAATAAGACTACCCCTAAGTATTAAAGTCAGGCTAGATGTTATTGAGTCAATGAAATGAAAAAACGAATACTCACCAATGTCGACAATATTATTAGTTTGTGGAGTACTGACATGAATCCCTACCTACCTACCTAACCTACTGCCATAATTTTAGTGCTCGTCACTGTCGCCTTTAAGGTTACATAAATAAGAGACTTGAAATCCCAGCAACAAGTTGGCAGCGTTATTTTTATTACAATCAGGGAGTTTGTCTTTTTTGTCTCATCTTTACCTTTTAATCCTGTAAAATTAATGCCACTTAAAGAACATAATTGAAGCTTAACATTTTATTTTCATATAATTTAACTTGTGCCTAATCAAATTAAAGAACTAAATTAGGTACATACGTCCTAATTGTTAATAGAAATGTATTATTATAGAACAACCTGTCTTGCAGTCTAATTAAAAAGTAACTAAATAGTTAATTTAAACTTTAGGTTTTTATGAAAAGAGGTAATTATAACATAAACAAAAAGTAATACCATTAAAAATCAGAATACGCTATTTACGTAATAAGCAAGACCGTGAGATAAAATATTTTATTACCTCCAAATATATTTCTTTTATTACGTCCTAATCCGCCAAGATTTATTATTTTCGTATTTATATGATTCAACCAAACGTTTTGGCTGTATTCATTGTCACATTCTTATAATTTACTTTTTTATGTAATGATGAATTTTATGTGTCGTCAAAACGTTAATGTGTATATAGGTAAAATTTGACAACGGATGTACTTTTAAAATATTATCGAGAGATTTCTATATCATTGGCTATAAACACTCTTTGCAACTCAAAAAAACTGTCTGTCGTATAAGTCTAGCTTTGTCATTTAAAATAATTCCAGTTAATACGTTACATATAAGTATCACTTGCTTTTTGTTACTCGTGCTAAATGCCCGCTTATTTTTATTCTAAAACTCTTTTTTTTTTAACTTCAATTCATAGGGTTTGTTTAAAGATGCGAGTGTGAAATATTTATAAATGCTTCAAAATGTTACCACAAGAGCAATATCAACCGATTAAATTTAAGATGTAGATCACAACGGTCGTGAGCTCTTTGACTTTTTTTAATATTCATTTAGTAATCGTGTGTATGCTGTAGAGATATGTACAAAAGTGTAAATTTATTTTAAAGTTGTTCGACGTATTTATTTAATCAATTAAATGTAAGTGGATAAATGTTTGTAAATTGTAATATAAGTAAGATTGGTGTAATATAAGTAAGGTTGGTGTACGTAAGTGTTAATTTCGTTAAAAATAAATATTATTTAAAAAATCTACGCTTTTTATTTTAAGATATTTTAAAGTCACCAATATTAAATTTTATTTAAAAATGGTCTAAGATCCGAAAATAATTTGAAATGCACCAAATTGTTATGACGAAAGACATTTATAATAAATTTACTATATTAGAAAATACATTATAAAAAGGTTTCAAAAAAACCCTGGACAGAATATTTTTTCTTTTTTTAATAAAATAATGAAAAGAAAATTTTATCTTGACCAAAAGGTTAAGACGTATAAAATGTGCAAAAGTTGGGTTGACTGTTATTTACCGGGGTTGCTAGGTAAAAACTGGTATCTCGTTGCCAGTCGCTTCCACTAGATTGGATCACAGAAAAAAATATGTATCAATATGAGGCTGTTTTATTGAGAACACATTGAAAAAATTAAAACTAGATTTTTAAAAATTATTAAAAATGTCCTGTCCTGGATGTTTAGGTAAACCTTTTTCAATATGATTTATTAACTCAGTGTAGATTAATGTACTTAGGTTCGGATCTTATACTATAACTTCATATAGAAAGGTCGTACCTATATAAAAATAAACGGTAAGTAGTTTATTACATAAATTAGTTTAATAAAAGTAACAGAGATAATGATTTAACAATTTTTTTTTTTAATATTATTTTGAAAAACTAGGTTTCTATTTTATGGTATGGTAGTTATTAACACAGCCATGTTCAATATAATTCATTAATTATAAGCATTTAATAAAATATGTATTTGGCTTATCAATATTGATAGCCTTAATACGAAAGTGTGTTTGTTTATTCTACTTTTACGTGGCGACATAGTGATGTTATGGTACAAATTTGTATAGGGATAGTTAAGAAGTTGGAGAGCAATAGATATATGCATTTCTTTTAATACTGATAAACAAACAGTTGCCTACAGGCGTAGCCGCCAACAATATGCATGAGGTCCGGGGTTCGAATCCCGGGTCGTGCAACAAAAGGAAAATTTGGTTTTTCCAATTTTCTAATAAAATAATGTTGCTTGGGATTGGATTTGTGCCAGGTTGGCGATAGATTTGCCATCTATTACATTGTGGGACTTGGTGTCTTCGGCTAATCGTGAGTGCCCTGGTTGTGCCTCTGCATACCTCATCGGGGATATGGGCGTGAAGATACTTTTTTTTGTCGTTATCAGAAGATTATAAATGTTATATACTTGCACTGTGTCACTTATATCATCATGTTATAAGCCACCTGGTTTCACTTTTACAACGTTTTAAGGTCTACCATTTTAATTAACAAATTAGTTACGAATCAACGCCATAAAGTACAGATAATGGAACAACTACGACAACTGGAAACGTTTAGTAACATCATCAAATAAAATATTTTAGACTTTTACTTATATAATTACAGGTTTGTACAGAACTACCGTCGGGCAATTAGACTCGCACTTGGTCGGTTTTTTCTTCTTCGTCATAACTAATAGTTCATTGGCAAAAAATATAGCTTGTTCGGATATTTTACATACCTATATGGCCACTTTTTCTTTATTTAGCCCTCTAGATCTTCTGTTTTTACGGCATCGACGTATAGACATATAAGTATAAAAAGTGAGAAAATGCAAGATTATTCTTACAAACTCCTCTATTTATAGTCAGTTAAAAATTAAAAATGGAATCCTACGTTGGGCCAAGGATGGAGAGTACACATTATAATCTGGAGTTTCCAAAACATTTTCCCCGTGTTGGTCTGGGCTCCTTTGCAGAATAGACAACCTGACTTCCTGCCAGGCAGCGCAGATAAGCATAGGCTTGCTGTCACTAACACCGTGACACCTTACCAGGTGGTAGAGTTTCGCACAGACTCACCCGGATTTGTACCACCGCCTTACCTATTCCTGGCGCCATATTACGTCATAACGTGTTCCGGTTTGGAAGATAACTTACTTTATGCTAGCATCTCGGCCTCAGGTTGGCAACGCACCATTATCACCTTTGGTGTCTCCAGGCTCAGTAAATTTATTACCATCAGGAAATCCATCTGCTTATTTGCCTTCCAATATAAAAACAAAATTAGAGTTCCACCTAATGGAAGTCGGTCAAAAATGCATATGGGTGGTTACTTTCTTGTTACGTAACATTGTTAAAAACCAGTGCACAGTCTGATATTTATATTACCAACAATAAGGTTGCATAGGCTTCGGAAGTACTTGTTCCGTTGTGATAAGGTTTATAAAAACAATTGATAATTTTATGACGTTCATTGCCTTATTTTGAAAAAGGATGACATTAACATACAAATGGTAGCCGCGTCATTTTTGATGCAAGTAAATGAAATAGTGATGGCAATACTTCGATAACTTTTTAACCGACTTCTAAGCGAGGAGGTTTTAATCATAATCATCATTTATTGTATATATATTATATTTTTTAACTCAAATGTATGTATTTTTAGGGAGATTGTTACGAGTTTTTACTGGATGAATCAGTTGTATTAGTTGTTTTGTAGTTAAGCCTGAGGTACTTTTACGGCAATATGAATAACCTATCTACAGATAGAGATAGTAAGCCTTTTGGAGCAAAGACATTTTTGTTAATCATTGAAAATAAAACAATAACAGCGGTTACCTGCTGAACTTAAGTGGCTCTATCTCTTATCTTATTTAGGTTATTAATTGTGGCCTTCCATTTAACTTTGATTAAATTTGATATTTATTTGTTTTGAGGTTTTTAATATAAGGTAATTTTGTTTTGTAATGTCACCTATAGAAGCAACAGGGCTAGACCGGACAGACCGGTTATTCAACTTCATTTCATGAGGTCCCGGGTTCAATTCCCAGTTCGGGCAAAAACATAATGTAATTTTCAATTTCCTAATATAAACAACGTTGCCTGGGATCTGATACGTAGTCGGTTGTCAATAGGTTTGCCGCCTATCACATTGTGGGACTTATTGTCTTCGGCTAGTCGTGGGTATCCATATCCTTGCTATATCTGGCTATGGCTGGGATTGATTAAGGTTAATGTTGAGCGTGTAAATTTGCATAAAATATTTTACATTTTTAGGTTAAAAAATCACAACACCACAATGGAAAGCACTGACTTTATAGCGCAAAAATATGTAAGGTGGAGGAAATGACTCTTTCTAAATGGTTAAAATTACAAGAGGGTTAAATGGACACAAATTTGTATTTTCAAAAAGCTTCTCTAAAGACGTATTTATTAATCAGTACCGTTTTTGCTTTTCGCCCACGTAGCTCTGAAAAACCCGTATTTGACTTCCCGAGTTCTTTCCTCGAAAAATTCCGTTTCACGAGATTAGAAGGGTCACTGAAAATATTTGAACAGGCTTATTTCGAGAACGAATAAAATAATTCAATTTTCAAACGCTTCATTTTTAAAATCGGGGATTCTGCTTGACAAAATATGCTTGACGCAGACTTTTGCTTTGTTTGTTAGTTCAGGGCCTTAACGCCCTTAACGGCGTAGGCAGTTAGTATCGAGTGCCAGACCTCACGATCCTGACAAACCTGTCTAGCTTCCTTCACATTCATTACCCTTTTCATACAAACACGCCGGTTTCGGAGACTCTTGACACCGCCCTCAGATAATATCAGAGTGATATGATCGTGGAATGTCAACCTTGGTCTAACCTGGTACCTACATCCATCCACATTCGCATTTTATATCTGCTCTGTCAATCTTTCATCTGTCTTTGTTTCTACATGACTAAACCAGCGGAGCATGCCCTTTCGCATTTTAACACCAACTTTAGAACACATACTTAGAAATCGTTCACAGTTCGAAGTAATACGCGTCTGACACCTAGGGACGATGTTATGTAGAATGACAAATGACGAATGACGAATGATGATAACGAACAAGCAGACGGGTCTCCTAATAGTAAGAGACAAACAGGGTCTATAGACACTTTAGATGTTATTGGTGCATTCATAGCCTATGGCCGGGTTAGGCGTATTTTGCCAGTCTGCCCTATCCTCTGGACCAAAGAATGTCATTGTCATTTTGAAGGCAGGACTAGTTAAAGCAGTGTTTAGTAAAGATATATAAATGATACAAAGGGAGGCAATCTTTTCCGTAACTTATTATCTTAATTTTTGTTCAATTACAAATGCCTAATCTGATCCAGATGATGCTAAAAATGGTGAAACCGGTTGGCTATAGCGTAACATAAAGTATTAAATACAATGTATGGTGGACAAGAACAAGCGTTTACCTCAAAAAAGTGTGAATGCCTAATCTGTTAAAAAAAAATTAAAATTAAAACATGTCTCTAACTTATACCACCATAAAAGTTCTATAAGAATAAATTATTTTATCACGCGAGGGTAGACGCAGGCTGCAGTGGTGTAGTGGGCTGTTGGTGGCTATGACTATAAAAGGTCCCGGGTTCGACTGCCAGGTCGGGGAACTAGGAAAACGTGTTTTTGTTTAATTTTCCTGGGATAAAACAAATGTTCGGTTGACGTGGTTGGCAATTGCTAGGTTTACCTCCTAACACATTATGGGTCTTACCTTATCAATTAAGTATTTATGATTAATCCTGAGAACAATCAGTGCGATTGTACTTTGCCTATCACTTCGGCGATACGGTCGCGAAGATACTAAGTTAATTATTTCCTTCTACTCCTACAACAATTGGACGTAGTTAAGCAGAAAGGACCTAATCCACATCTAAATAGTTAATAGTAAATATCGCCTCTGTGATCTAGCGGTCCGGGTGTTGGACTTGACTGCATGAGGTCCCGGGTTCGAATCCCGGGTCGGCCAACAAAAAGTAAATTGGATTTTTCCAATTTTC
>NJDC01000510.1:148532-162027 GCA_002245475.1 Calephelis virginiensis | reverse complement strand
ATATAAATAGTTTTTAGCAAGAGGTATCTTTACGCCCATATCTCTGAAGAGGTATGCAGAGGCACAACTAGGGCATCCACGGCTATCCGAAGACACTAAGTCCAGAATGTGATAGGTGGCAATCGTCAACCGAGCTCATATCCAATCCCAAATAACATTTTCGTATTAGAAAATTGGAAAAACCAAAATTTTCTTTTTGCTGCCCGACCCGGAAATCGAACCTGGGACCTCATGACGTCCAGTCCATCATCTATACCGTTAGACCACTTTTTTCAGCAAGAGGTACAAATTAAGCTTCCATTTTGCTGAAATGCCAATAACAGTAACGCAATTTCAAAAAAAACGATCTGATAACCCTCAAACGACCGCAGTTTGTCAATGCTATTAAGGAAATTGTAAATAAATAGTAATGTGGAAACTCACCCGGATATATTACTACGGATTTTGCAACATGTTACGTATATTTATATTTTATCGAAGTTCTTGTCTGCGGCCTCGACTTCCATTAAAGTTATTAAATTTTCCCTTTGCTATCCGTATGAATATAGAAATAAAAACCATGTTTTCTCTTAAGTAGAACCATATATTATATTTACTTATCTCCGGTAGGGCTAAATTACATCAAAGTTTTACCAAAACCAGTTTAGTATTTTCGAAGTTTATCGCTAACAAAACTTGTGGAAATTTTTTTTAAGATAGTTTTTCTAATAAGGTTTTATTTACATTTGATGAGTTGAACTCGTAAACTTACTTTTAAAAAGCTATTTCTTCTCAGTGTTAAGCGAATGCTACTTCGTCTAAAGCTTCACAAAATTGAATGGCTGAAGCAAAACGGACGAAAATTTTAATTCGCGTAATTGTTCCCTCGAAATTTTGCTCTTGTACAGCTTCTGTCAAACTGTAAATTACATTTTTAGCGAAACCAATTTTACAGGGTTTTAATTCTCTGTTATAGAGGCTTGGGGGTTTGGAAGGTTAATTAATCTCCAGTGCAATTTGGATTATTATTAGTTCGAATTTAAATTTTTTTACTACCTCAGAACTCGTTTTTCTTAAGAAACCCATTTTGATATTTTTTTTGTTTGACAAACAGGTGCTATAGTAGATTCATTTTTAATAAATATCCCATTTATATTTATATTTACATATCCATAAAAAATATTTAATATATACTTTAACATATATTTTTAAATAATAGACGGGTTTTCGAGTGACATTATTGTTTTTATGTACTACCTCAGAACTTTTTTCGGGGGAAACTCATTTTGATATTATTTTCTTTGACAAACAGGTGCTTTAGTAGATACATTTTTAATAAATGTCCCATCTGTATTTAAATTTATATATATTCATAAATATATTTAATATCTCACTGTAATAAATATTTTGAATAAATAATTGACTGGTTTTCGAGTGACATAATTATTTTTATGTACTACCTTAAAACTTTTTTCTGCAGAAACCCATTTTATATATTTTTTGTTTGACAAAAAGATGCTTTAGTACATATTTTTTTTTAATAAATGTCCCTTTAACTTGTTTTTACACATAAAAAAAAGGAGTAAGAAATGTAATATCTATAGACAATCTTTACAAACTGATCTTTCTTCTATTTAAGTAAATTATCTTCTGAGATATTATGATTGCGTAAAGGGAGTTTTTAGTTTTTGGCAACGGCATTTAGAATCTGCCATTAGTCAAGTTTAAGTTTGCATCAAGTCACCCAATTTAGCGAAATCGAGTTTAAATTAATCGATTAGGCGGCGATCAGGAGAGACGTAAAATAAAGACCACATTTAGCATTACATAACCTGCAAGTTTAAAATAAATAATTAAAAATGCAGATGCGGTGTACACGTACATTCTAACAGAATATAGTGACTTTACTATCTTTGGTGTCTCTAGGCGGCGTGAATATCTTGCCATCAGGAAATCTGTCTATTTATTTGCCTTCCAATATTAAAAAAAATATGTGTATAATAACCCCCTTTAGATAATACCTACACATTTATAATGATTATCTATTCGGTAAGAATAAATAAATAAGAAAAATAGGAATATTATAGTTAGACGTGTATGTACATGAGTGTCTGTTTGTGGGTCATCATAACTTTTGAAAGACCAAACCGATTTGGATGCAGATTTTGTTTGAAAGCTGATGTGATAGAACTGGATCTAGCACACAAACTACCACACACCCGACCGGGGTAGAGATTTATGTGATGAACTTTTAGATGTCTGTATTTCAATTTTCAGGGTCTAGGTGTTTATTAAATTTATTCTGGTATCAATGTATTGGTATAGACACCCCTAACACAAGCATACAGTTTGCCTATTTTGGTGTTAGATTCAACTTTCGTAATGAGTCAATTGGAGTCCATTGATATTTATAAATGTTACATATTATATCACGATCCTTGTAGACCTGCCTACGAGAAGCTTCCCTTACACTTATTTCTCTTTACTCCACCCTTAGGATTTACTAGAATAAGAATTTACTCTTTTACAAGGTATTTTTATTTAGTACTTGCACAGGGCTTGGGTTAAATTTCTTCAAATTTATAAAAAAAGAAAAAAAATTTACCCCAGGCAGGATTTCAACCTGTACCCTTTCGTCGCAAGCCAACGAATGCTCTAACTATTTGAACTGTTGAGGATTCAAGTCCCGAGACGAAATTTTTAATTCCTTTCTTTACCGTCGTTAGAGCTTGCGTCGGCTTGAGACAAGTTCAAATCCTGTCTGGGGCGATTTTTTTTTCTTACTCCTCTACAGTTTTATGTAGTGTTAGTGTCGACTCTATTTTGTATACTTTAAAAAGGCAATAAAGAGAATCCCTAAACGTTTAGGTATTGCTTGAAATATTATATATTTCATATTTTGTTCAGACGCCAATACATTTTATATTTTCTGTCTTAGTTAATATAAAACAATTTGCATAGTTATTGAATCTCATAATTACAACATTACAACATCAAACTAATCGCGATTTCTGTTGCAAAAACGCCACACTTGACAAAACAATGAATGATTTTAATCTTAAGTTGTCGAGTTGTTATCACAAAATGTAGAATTTTGTTGGTTTGTCGATATTTCGGTACAACTCGTATTTATGACGACGGGAGAGTAACAACAATTAACAGCAGCGAGTATTGAGTATTAATAGACAACAGCCAGTTTCCGACATGCCAATCAATTTTAATTTAATAATAATTCTCTTGATAACAGCTGTTAGTTTGAATTCGGTTTCTATGACACCTGCCACTTTTGATTCACTGATTACCGAATAATCAACAGAGAATTTGATTGACGCTCAAGGCTAGCGAGAGAAGCTATGCAATAGCTTAAAAACAATTTCAATAAATCTGAGCGCATATTTTAAATAGGTAGACTAATGTTAGAAGTCAACATTGGCAACTGTTTAATCAGATGTCATACCAAGAGAATTTTTCATTACCTAGAATAATTATGAACACTAGTGATAGACCATAATACATTTTATTATCTTGTTGATAAGAACGCCATCTTCATCTCTCACGACCAACTACTTTGTTTCCAAACTGTATGATTATAGTTTGTGCGCCATCTGTGCTCTTTTATCGTTATCATCAATATTTTTGTTTGTGTGTGTCAAATTCATGGTAATACGTGTATTGTTTTATTTTTTGAATTAATACACTTTATAAACATTATCATTAAAAAATATTAGCATTCTGCACTTCTCCTGCACATAAACTATAAGTGTGCCAAATTTCATACTTCTCCGTCAACGCAATTTTCATAAAAAGGGGTCCAAAGTTTTTACTTAACGTATTAATATGATAAAAAGAATATGTACTGAAGTAATAAATATAGCAGTAGTTGTTTTCTGAGATAATGTATTTGAAATATATTATTAACTTCCTTAGCTATTATTTTAAACGATCAAAATTTTATGAAACAGACAAAAATTATAATTGTATTATTAATACACCAAATGGTAGGCAGTTTATGTACCGTTTCGATAAACATTTTAACAAGATATCGATAATTAATTTAGGTTTAGTCACATCACTCGTCGCTCGTTAAGTTAATGTCGGCATATCGACACTCAAACCGTAACAATCGTACAAACATTGCGTCTTGCATATAAAAAATAATTAAGCATACAATATAATTTTTCTTATAAAAATAATATTTTTTTGTTAAATTCGTGAAAATAACTTAATAGTGAAATTAATGAAAACATTTTCAGACAAGGAATTAATTATTTTTTAAGACTTAATTTGAAAAAAATTAAGTTAGTAGTGTACGTGTTAATAATAATAAACTTAATAATACATCCAAATAAGAAGTGAAAAGTGACGTGCTGAATTAAAATCGATACTATTTTATTTATACTGTTTAAAATCAACTACTATCAAAATGGAAATAATTAATTGAACAAAATAATTAACAATTCTACCATCAACTACATATTGAAGAAAATTAAGATAAATCACATGCTTATTTAATAATAATTTATAAAGGAATTGCGACCTCGAATTTAGCGGATATAGAGTTCAAAATGGGTTGCAAGTTATCTCAGCTGGCTACATCAGACTTTAGTGATCCATTCGACCGACCACCACCACCTTCTGACCCTAGGTCGCCACTCACTGCGAAACAACAGTACTGCATGCTGGCATCATGGAAAGGAATCTTCAGACAGATAGAGAAGACTGGAATTATATTATTTGTCAAGTAAGTACGTGACTAAATAGGGATATGCTAACACTATCAACCTATAAGGGGACATAGATATTTTGATCCTGGATATCACCAACGCAATCAGGTAGTGGACTTCTGCTCTAATTTAACCGGGTTGGTACCACCTCCTTGTCCATCATTGTTATGCTCTGTTAGGTAAAATGAGAAACCTTGTAAACATCCTTCAAGTCAGAGGTTTATAAGCGCAACATCTCATTGTTATCAGATCTTTGGTGGGTATAGGCGTTGTATATTTCTTACTGTTAAGAAGTCCGTTTTGCTTATTTGCCTTACGAAGGCAATTTATACAACTAATACTAAGGTCTTCCATTGCAATAAACTAAATATCCCTGCTTTTATTAGACCAATTCTGATGGTAAATATTTTGATGGCTAAAAGGACAATTACATGATAATAAATCTAAACATCCATAACACAGCTTTACTAGTAGGTTTTCTTAAGTTGATCCCCTGTTTAGAAAAGACCATCTGCCTCTTTTTCTGACAACGTGTAAAAAGCAAGCATAGGTAAATAGATCTCTACCAACAAGTTTACTAATGGTAGAGTACTATGCAGTTTGTCCGGGATAGAGTTCACCGCTTTACCTATTCCTGTTGCTATAGTGACTTTCTCAGAAAAAAAAATAGATATATCTGAAGATATATAGACTACTTTTTCCTTTCTAGCAGCTTCTAGAGACGAGAATCGTTTCGTTCAGCAACAACACGGTGATTTTCGCGCCCACTCATTTATGTCACCATCTTGCCCACTACTGTCACGTTTCGGCTGAACTGGTACTGTAGCCGGTAAACTTCGTTACTTAAGAGACATAATATCCCAGGCACAAGTCGGCAATACACTATTAAGCGCTGCTTTTGGAATATTTAGGCAACTTGTGCTTCCTACCAGTAGGAAACCCGTCTGCTTACTTGTCAAAACTTGTAAAAAGTAGCTAATAATTTTTTATTTATTTTTCGTTTACGATATTTCACAGTTTTTTTAGAGTATATGTTACAATAATATGTTTATAAATCCTGTTGTCAAAACTAGCTACTAATAACGAAGCAACGCACTAATGATAAAATCATTATTAGTTTTAAATGATACATAATTGGTTAAAACATTAATTCATTGCTATGAATTCTTGTCCAAATTCCATTGCTTGTTAATGCTAAGGAAAATTTTAACATCATTTATCATAAATGTGTAAATCAACGGATGTTTATTGTCGTATTCCTCAGAAACGGCTCTACCGATTTTCATGATTTCATATCAATTAGGCAAATAATATGTCGTATGCGTGATTAAAAAAATTACGAAAAATTTTTACATGGCATTGATACACATTGCAACCGTCTACGAAGATATCTAGATCGGGTGACTGGTTTTCTTATGATATTGGAAGGCAAACAAGCAGACGGATTTCCTGATGGAAAGAAATTCATTCACTCCGCAGTTTTGCAGCTAATCGCCCGTATCAGTACCACCGCCTTACCTATTCCTGCTACCATAACGTCATGAAGTGTTCCAGTTCGGAGGGTATGGTAGCCGGTGAACTTATTTTTACTCGAAGCCCAATATCCCGGCTTCATTTTGGCAACGCACCATTATCACCTTTGGTGACTCTAGGTGGCGTGAATTTCTTACTATCAATAAATCCGTCTGCTTGTTTGATTTCTAGTATCATAAAAAACGAAATTTAAACTGCTTGCAAGTAGCAAGTCATTTTAAAAACAATAATGCAATATATGAGAGTTGGTCCAATACTCACGTGGGGCTGATCCACGATAGTGTCGGAGTAAATCTTGCCCTTGCGCTGACCAAGGCATGGCAAGGCAAGTCAAGGCATGAACATATTCATGTTGACATAAATATGTTCATGTCCTAGTACATTTTTTTTACATGATTACATATGTTAGATACAACCCAAAAATTACATCGGATTTTGGATGGATTTTTTATGATATTGGCGGTATGAATTTCTTACCATCAGGAAATATGTCTGCTTGCTTGCCTTCCATTATCATTAAAAAAAATCGACGGGTTGCACTCTGGGACTGCCTGCAGAAGTAAAAACTTGAATATTAATATTGTGCATTTTTGATATTTTGGAATAGTTATGGAATAAATTTGCACGAATGACTTTAATTATCAGTATGAAAGTACTATCATTTATGTAGTAAAATACACTATTCATTTATTGCGCTACCGTACACAAACATGACAACACGAACATTCGGTAATGCGCCCTGCGCCGTCTTACGAATAAATTGCGCAACGCCGCTTAAGAAGTATTCACTTCAAAAACAAATTGGAAGGCAAACAAGCAGACTGATTTCTTGATGGTAAGAAATTCGGGCCTCGAGACACCAAAGGTGTAGTGTGTTGCCAACCTGAGACCTCAATGTAAGGCCTCAACCAAAAGTTAGTTTACCGGCTACCTTATCCTCCGAACCAGAACGTTAGCTCAGAACGCCAAGCACTGTCGTTAATTAATAAACTAGTGGTCGCCCATTGGTCGAAATTCAACAATTTTAATATCCAAATTTTAATATCTTGTTAATATGAACGCCATCTTCATTTCTAAGGACCTACTACTCTGTTTCCTGAATATTTAATGCGCCATCTGTGATCTTTTATCGTCAACATCAATATGTTTGTGTGTGTGAAATGCATGGTAGTGTGGGTAATGTTTTATTTATTGATTTAATGTACTTTATAAGCATTATTATTGAAAAATTTTTGCGTTTTGCACTTCTCCTACACAAACTATAAGTGTGCCAAATTTCATACTCCTCCGTATGCGTAATTTTCGTAAAAAGGGGTCCAAAGTTTTGGCATCACGTATTAATTAAATAAATAATAATGTTAAATAAATATTCCTCGACAAGTTACACAAATTAAATCTAACTCCTTTGGGGCTAGCAAGCTAAGCCCTTAGCAAATTATACGTAGGTCCTATGTGCTGATTGAACGCTATCACTGCATCTTCAGAGTTGGTAAAAGTAAAACCTCTCATCAAATCTTTGATTTTGGGGAAAATACAGAAATCACAGGGTGCTAGGTCGGGGGCTATGCGCAGGATGAGTGGCGAGATATCCTTTTTCGGAAGTTTAGCTAAAAATGACTCTGTTTTGTTGGCCGTGTGTGAATAAGTGTTATCATAGTGTAGGAGAATGCGGCTTTTGGGTCGTCTTTGGCGAACTTTTTTTAACACCCTAGGTAAACAGATGTACAGATGGGACCCGTAGCTGAGAAAAACAAAACAATAAATCCACGTTTCGTCTCTTGTGGCAATGTCATAAGCAGCATTAGAATGTCCGTGGTCATACTTCAGTAGCATCTGTGAGCACCATTCCACGCGAGCCCGCTTCTGCTCCGCTGTCAGTTCGTGAGGGATCCAACGACAACAAAGTTTCCGAAATTTAAATTCTTTGTGTAAATTTTTTGTAATTTGATTCATACCAATCCCTAATAGTCCTCAAATTGTCTCATAGGTAATCCGGAGGTTTTCCTCAATTAACCGCTTAACATTAGCCATATTATTTTCGTTGACGGCAGTTAAAGGCCGCCCTTTACGAAATTCGTCATGTAAAAAAACTCGACCTCTCTCAAATTCAGCAAACCATCACCTCACGGTGCTCAAACAAGGTGCTTCTCTCCCTAAGGCATTTTGAAGACGAGTGGCACAGTCTTGCAGAAAAAGAGAACTTTTAAAATCATCGCTCTAAAATCTTTTCGACTTAATTCCATTTTCGTTGCGTGCATAGAACTTTGATGTGTCATGTGTAATAAAAAAATAATTGACAAATTATTTCCCACCAGTTATTTTTTATTACTAAGAAGGTTGCAACGTTTTAAAAATATAACATTTGAAATTCAAATAGTTCCGATTAGCTAGAAGTGCAAAACTTTTAATGTGCCCCTTGTATGCTTGCGTTATGGGCGTTAGTCAAAGATACTATTACATAGAAATACTTAAATAGGTACCAGAATAAATTTAATAAACGCCCAGACCCGGCAATACAGACATCTAAATGTTCATCACACAAATGCCTGCCCCCTTCGGGAATCGAACCCGAATCTCGCAGTTGGTCGATGTAGTTAGGCGTATACGCTAGCCACTCGACCAAAGAGGCGGTCATTATTGCAGAAATAGGTAAGGCGGCGACACCAATCTGTTCGAGTCGCTATGAAACTCTTCCTTCTAGTCAGATGTCACGGTGCTAGTGACAGTAGTAGGCACACGCCTACCTAAGGCTAAAATGTCAAAAACCTCTTGCATAACTGTGTTTACAGGCTATTCACAATTAACATCATTATTTTACCTATTTTTCCCAGGATACGTTCTGATGGATTTAATACGTCTACTTTAATCACTATCATGTTTTACGCTTCTTTGCAAGTTTAACCGATTTGATAAAAGGAGAATGTTCCTAAACCGAATGTACTTTTCATGTCATTGAGAGGGTCAATTTGACTGTTTGTTGTTTTGAGTGTGTTATGTGATTACTCGGCTAATAACGAGCATATGTTATTTTTGTAAAAGTAAAAGATTCCGAGGTGGTCCTATACAAATTTGACGAAGAGTGGCCAGACTTGTTACTCAGAACTGTGTATCTATAGTACATAACCGTCCGCGTTAGCGATAAAGAAAGAAAATTAAAGATTTCGCCACAGGACTTAATTTCTCAGTAACTCAAATGGTAAGAGCATTCCGCGTCGGTGTAATACGAAAGGGTACAGGTTCAAGTCCTGTTGAGAGGGTTATTTTTTTTTTTTGTTTAAAATTTGTAAAATTTAAACACAAGCACAGGGCAAGTGCTGAAATAAAAATACATTAATAATGTTTTTATCACTATTATTTAAAACAGTGACATTACAGTATACATTTTAAATATTTGTAACATTATAAATTAAATTAATCAACTAAAACAATGACAAATAATAAAGATAAAATAAATGAATTTTCGTACAATTTGATTTCTATAAAATAATCTATATATTAATACGTGATGCCAAAACTTTGGACCCCATTTTACGAAAATTGCGCGGACGCAGAAGCATAAAATTTGGCACACTTATAGTTTATGTGTAGGAGAAGTGTAGAACGCTAATATTTTTTCCATAATAATGCTTACAAAGTACATTATATCAATAAATAAAACATTACCGACACCACCATGCATTTGAAACATACAAACAAATATATTGATGATAACGACAAAAGACCACAGATGGCGCACTAAAAAGTTTGGAAACAAAGTAGGTGGCGTTCTTATCAACAAGATATTAAAATTTATGTTGGTCTTTTGGAATTTCGACCAATGGGCGACCACTAGTAATAATAAATCTACAATATACGGATATTGTCTAAAATATGTGTACAACGGGGCTGATGAAATAAATACAATGTCTCAATTTCAGACTATTTGAAGAAAACGAAGATATTCACCACTTGTTTGAGAAATTCCGGGAACTCAAGACCAAAGAAGCCATAGTGAGTTCTGCGGAGCTGGCCGAGCACGCGACGAAGGTTATGCACACTCTAGACGAAGGAATCAAGGGTCTGGGAGACATGGACACATTCTTCGCGTACGTCAGACATGTGGGAGGAACCCATCGACAGGTGCCAGGGTTCAAGGCTGAAAATTTTATGGTAAGATTTCTGTCATCATGAATGCAAAAGTTTGTATGTTTGATGTTTTTGTAGTTATCATGTCAAATGGCTGATTATCATAATTTCAGCATAGACATTAATTAATCCTGGGAAAAAGACATAAAAATATACTAATGCATAGGAAAGAATAAGCTCGACTTTGCACGATATTTTTATGTAACGTCGTTTTCAAAGAATGAAACCTAGCTGGACCAATTTACCGCCTCCGAAGGGACAACGTTGTCCGAAGGGACAACTTCATGCAAATCGTTGGAGCTGTTTCCATGATTCAGAATAATTGGTCGTAAATGTTTAGCCTAATTGTATTGTACTGCTTTGGGATAATTATTACGGCTCAACAACACTCAAAATACGCACTAAATCGCAATACACAGCTTGTCGCTCGACTGCCGATACACGACTGACGCATGACGTAAGCGCATGAGACAACCAATACTTTTGTTAATACACTACACTAATTATATCTGACTAGTGGTCGCCCATTGGTCTAGATTCGACCATAATAAATTTTAATCCCTTGTCGCTAAGAACCCCATCTTCTTTTCTCAAGACCAACTACTTTGTTAGTGCGCCATCTGTGATCTATTATCGTTATCATCAACATATTGTTTGTGTGTGTCAAATGCATGGTAGTAAGTGTAATGTTTTATTTTTTAAATAAATGCACATTATCATTAAAAATATCAGCGTTCTGCACTTCTCCTACACATAAACTATAAGTGTGCTAAATTTCATACTCCTTCGTCAAGAGCAATTTTCGTAAAAAGGGGTCCAAAGTTTTTGCTTTACGTATTAATATATAGATTAAATCATGTTTTGAAAGGGACCTAATAAATCCTATTTTCATGACATTTTAAAGCATTACACACACGACAGCTATAATGTACATTAATATACATTACATCCCGGGATGTACAGCTTTATATTACATCAATGTATCACACACACAGCAGGTATTGTAATGTATCTTTCCCTTCATTTCATTAGCATTCGTCCCGATTGACGCACTTTTTAGACATGGATCTGTTATACAGGCTGTTCTTATTTTTATATTATATTTACATAGACCCGTCTAGTTACTTACAATTAGATTTACTAGATAGTTAATCAGAAGATGATTCGTATTTTAACTTGTACGTATTGCTATGTGTGCCAAAAACAGAAAATTGAAAAATGGAAGGAAACAGACAGACTGTTTGTACAAGTTTGGCTTGTACCTACACAGTACACCGGACAAACGCCAGAAAATGGGTTCTATCCTACTCTCTTGGAGATGGAACGCTAACGAAACCCTTTATGTGGTGTCTCTGTCTGTAAGGAAATGTATTAAGATGTATTAAGATGTATCGAGATGTATAGAGATGTATCGAGATGTATCGGAATATAAATGTATATTTTGGTATCTTTCTGCAACTTTAGATACGAACATGTAAAGATGTACATTATAGCTGTCATGTGTGGTCTCCTGACGATTTCTATAGAAAGATGTAATGAGATGTATCGTGCTGTAATGTATATTTTTACATTATAGCTGCCGTGTGTGAAATGCTTAAGGAAAACGAACAGACATATATTCTGATCACATGCTACTAATACAAAATATGGTATTAAAAATAAATGATGAGTTGCCAACGTGAAAATGAAAAGTTAAACCTCTTACGTGTATGACTTCACTGACCATTCAACAAAACCGAAACACTGTGACAAGCACGAACATTAGGGCGGTAAAATAATTAAGGCGGTAGCACCAAAGAGAGCACGGTTCACAAAAGTCATGGTCCTAGTAACATTAATTGACGCTTACCTCTCACGCTAGGGCAAATAAGGAACGTTTATACAAATAAAAACAAAATGGATAAATTGATAAAAACGTGACGTTTTATTTACAGAAAATCGAACAGCCGTTCTTGGAGGCGGCGAAAACAACCTTAGGAGATCGGTACACCCCGAATATAGAAAATATTTACAAGATTACTATCCGGTTTATCTTGGAAAACCTTGCGAAGGGATACGAGGAGGCCGACCAGGAGAACGGGTCCTCCGCCACTTGACCAAAGATTACATTTAATCCCCTCACAAAATATTTTTTATACTTAGCTAAATAGCAATAATATTTGTCTTATCGGTAAAACGAGATCTACGAAACGAAAATATAATTCCGAAACGGTAGGTATTTATTATACATTTACTTTTGTGTCTTCCCCAGAAGGTAGAGTGAATATATATTTTTAAATTAAATACTCGTATTGTATGAAATAAACTAAGTCGAAAATAAAAAATATATATATGCTTAAGGTATAGGTATACTAATATACAGAAAAACCTACATTTAAAAATACCTGCCAATGTATGTTTGTACGTATGTGCCGATTTTATTTTAAAATGGCTGAATGGCTTTAAAAGAATTTTCTAGAAATATAGCATATTTCGGATTAGAATATAGGCAATAACTAAACGGCTAGTCGTGTAAGAGCTGAGAAACATTAATACATAAGCAAAGCCACGTGTGACAGCTTGAATTGAAATAAATTTTAAAAACACCCTATGCCTACTATTTTATTGTATAGAAAATTCACGAAACGGATCTCTTGATGGCAAGAAATAGGGTCGCCTATAGACACTACCTACTATTACCTACCTACCTACTATCTTACTAATAAACTTAGACTAAAGTTAAAGTACTCCAGAACTGGTTAAAGTTGCCATTATAGTCTATATAGAGTGTATTATAGACTATGCTGTCAACTTATACCTTAGAGTACTGTAGTCTATATTTGTATATATGTTTTATCAACTACCAATTTGTAACACAGGTATTTATCAAGACTGGGATCTTAGTTCTTCCACCTGGAATGGTAAAATTATGAGCACTGTACTACTAACTACTACTAACGACCCACGGTTGTATGACTAACGAGCGACTGTATGAGCTAATAGTTAAGCAGCGCTATCGATCCTAATAATTTAAGACTCTGCCACCTACTTTGCCTGGCTGTACTTGCATAATAACCAGCTACTAATTATTACTAGATTCTTGCAGGATTTTATACTGTGGAAAATCAAACCCAAACTTTATTCATAATTTTAAT
>NJDC01000510.1:109955-130911 GCA_002245475.1 Calephelis virginiensis | reverse complement strand
CAATCCATCTAAATAATGATGTCTCGGGCTGAGCACTGTGCTCGGCCCACAAAGCCCGGTGAAGTTGTAAAAACCGCGAGGTTGGCAACACATTAGTCATTCCAAAAAAATAAAAGATGTTATGACTTGTGATAATACGGCTTACAATCATCCTAGCAAATGATATTATTGAAATTGACTTTATGGGAAACATAGTTTCTAGCACGTGACTAATATAGTTAACAATGAGTATGACATATGAAATTATGAGAAACAATATTATACCTGCTGACCATTATAGCAGATGAAATTATGCCAAATGAAATTCTGGCAAACGGGTGTAACCGTTTTAAACCTTCCCTGGACTTCCACAAATAATACAAAACCATAATTGAGGCGGCTAGAAACAGAGTTACCTTACTGCATTTTAATATGTTTTTACCTAAGTGGATTTTCTTAATATTATGTAACATGTTTGTTGTCAAGACCATAGCGACCTAAAACTGTTTACATTATCTTGAAACAGATAGCAGCACAAATCAAACCAATTTTAAAATAACGCCCATATCCCAGAAGAGGTAGGCAGAGGCACAACCAGGGAACCTATATCTAGCCGAAGTGACCAAGTCCCAGTGTGATAGGTGGCAAGCCCATCGCCAATCGGGCACATATCCAATCCCAGGTAATGTTATTTTTATTAGAAATTTAAAAAAAAAACATATTTTCTTTTTGTTGCCCGACTTATTTGATATTTTTACAAATTTTAAAGAAAGAGAAAAATTTTGTCCGGGACCGAATTTGAACCCGTACCCTTTGGTATTTATCAGTCAAATGCCCTTTTGAGCTACTATTTATTAGATATTTCTGGAATATCACTTCTCAAGTCCATTGCTGGGAAAAGCCCGAAGAAGATACTTTAGCCCGTGAAAATAAATTGTCACTATAATATAGTTTTTGTTAAAATCTTATTGTGTATAGTTATGAAATAATTAAGTAATTAACAGTTGACTAAATTTATAGCATGTTCCGAAATTTGATCAAATCGGATTAGTGATTTTGGCGATTAACTCGAACAATGTTACACGATTTTTTTATAAAATATTAGATAGCTAGAAGACCCGAAAATAACAAGTTTTGAACATGAAAGTTACAATTTATAATAGGAATCCTTAAAACAAAAATTACGTAATTAAAAAAAAAACTTACGAAGCCATTAAAACAATATATTAATAAACATAAAATTGAATCTGACGAATATCTAATAAATCCTAATTCCAACCTCTCGAGTCGCTCTCCCTTAATTATATTTGTAATGCCAAAAGGGCCCAGTTGCAATTATTTCTGCTAAAGCAATATCACAAACCTTACAACCGGGTTTCTAGTAGATTATAGTACACATCTGAACACGCCTATGAAACTCGGGACTTTCACGTTTTACTTTCTGTTCTCATTGTTACGGCTATTATAAGAAGTCAATTTTATTTGCAATAATAATACTCAAAGTCAATTCTGAAATTATTTAATGAGTAAGTATCTTTACGCCCGTATCCCCGAAGACGTAGGGAAAGGTATTTTTATTAAAAAAATGGAAATACTCATTTTTTGATTATTTTTTTTGTTTAACAACCCGAGGAACGAACCCGGAACCTCAAAAAGTCAAGTCCGACGCCAGACTGCTAGACCACAGAGGCGACATCATCGTTGAATAATTTCACAAAAGACAATAAATAGTAGCAATAGGACATAATCGGTAATCCGACGAAATCGGCAAGAATGGAATCAAATATTTAAAAAAAATTGTGCCAAGCACGGGAGAAGTGCTAAAACTAGAGTATCACAGTCTATGTTTATGTTTTTGGCCTGGGCGTGTATTAAATTTATTTCACTAAGACCCATAAAGTAAAATAAAATTTACTTTGTCCAAAAACATCGATTTGTCGTTTATTACATTGTCAGCCCGGTGAACTTCATTCACTAGGCAATCGATACTTTCTGCCTACTCTGAAAGGGGGATTTGGCGTGATGATATTTATGCATATTATGCAAAATTATCCGTTTGTTCAAATATTTCTCTAAATTCGGGTTTTGGTCAGTTTATAGTAAATGTTGATATGTCTGTAATTTCTAGTTTTGTAAAACTTTATAAAAAAAAATATTGGAGTAATCTGTTAAGCATAATTAAACTTAGCAAACTGCAAAAGCCGATCCAACTACTTCAAATCACGTCGCCATTTGATAATTATTTTTTCAAAATATAGCAAATTGGTCCGAAATGATCCCACGTAAATTAAATTTACATCGTCTGGTATATTTTGCTTTACATTTAATAATGTATAATAATAATAATAAATTCTCTTTATTTCATATAAACTTACAAGAGGCACCTGTGACGCGTCAATACAATAATAAATCTACCACCAGATCGGGACTCGGCCGCGTATTTTTTTTTTTACTTATCTTGACGACCTAATCCAAGTCATAAAATTAATATCAAACCTGTCTTTCTAAAAACTAATAACTAGATCTCGTTTAAACCAATTTTCGTTGAAAGTGTACGTGATATATTTTTTTAGTTTCGTAGTTATCATATTTTAGAAGTTACAGCGGGGGAAACATTTTAAAACTTTGCAAGCAACTTTCGCGCAAACATTTCGGTTTAGAAATAAACTATGGTGGAAAGTTTAATATATTTTTTTAAATAAACATACAGTCGAGTTGATAACCTCCTCCATTCTTTGGAATCAGTTAAAAATCGGAGTACGTGTATGTCACACCCCTACGCCTAAAAAAATATACAGAACCCGAAAATTTAATAATTCAATTACGAAAACCTAAACAGGAAGTACAGAAACTGAACCTGAGTAAAACGCAGATAATTGAATTTATCATTTTTTTCTCAAATTGAATCTATCGAGCACCTTAAAATCCTACCCCAGAGACTCACTCAATCAAATTTGTGATCTCAAAGGGGACCGATTTGAATCATTTCCGCCGAAGCGATATCTCGTACCTTCTAATATTTTATTATGCATGTAAAAATATTGTAAGAGGGAAGTTTTGCTGTTTTATAAAATCTAAATCAGGTTGCCGAAATATCAATGTAACATTTTCCATACCAACTTATTTTTTACTTAAGTAGGCGTCTTCGCATGCGTATATCCACTCCTAGTAGACTGAGTTTGATATAACGTGTCCTAAATTTTAGATTAAAGCCGTACCTTAATTGTTTTATTAATAAACATAAACTGAAGTAAGAGTACAGTTAAGTATTATAGTCTGTATCACAGTAATATTTGGACTATATAATACAATGTTATATGAGTATATAATACAATGATAAACCTTGGAGTTCTTTAGTCTACGTTTGTTAATAAGATGGTTATAGTTTAGACTTTAGGCCCAATAAAATTTGCAAAAGCCGTACCTAAAACTTGCAAAAACAGCATTATTGAAATATAACTGTCGACATACAACGAAACGTGTTAAAGCTGAAATTTACATTTTTAAAGAAAAAAAAAATTTTAGTCAGGTTATGAGAAAGTTGCCCAGTTTACTACGAAATTCATAAAACCTTTTTTTAAAAAGTGCTGATATCAAAAATATACGATACCAAATAATCTGAAAAAACCAAAGCCCGTATTTTACGTTTATGTCAACTAAACTGGTCAAAGTCTGAAAGTAAGAATAAAATCAATTCGAATTCGAAATGTAATTGGAAACTTTTTCAATTACGTCACACCGCTTAGAAGATGGATATCTTAAAAGAAACAAGTCTGGAATAATGGCAATATTTATAGAACGATCTCTGTTTCGGAGGCACGTGCGTAGCATCATTATGGATATTCCTCAGGGGTAATCGGGGTACTACCATCGGTCTTTTATTCGATTCGAAATACATAAGACGTACTGCGAATATAAAAAAAGTATTAAAGCTACTGCTAAAACTTTATCAGATATATATTTATATGTATTTATTTCCGGGTATGGGTGTTTAGAAATTGTGTTTTGATATGTATCTATTTATGTATTTTTATGTATTAGAATCATTAACTTACTCATAATACAAGCAAATAATTTGTTTGCTTTGGGATTAGATTAATTTGTTTTGTTGATTTATGTATTTATTTATTTAATCACTTATTGTCCACAAAAAAACTAACATAAACTTTAAAATTAAAAGACTTGTACAAAAGGACTTGTATAAAGAGATTTCTTCCAGCTCACCCAAAAAGGAGCTCATAATATAACATAAATGGTTGACTTACAGTGCACAGTAAATTATGTAATAAAAAATATTATAACTATTCAGCGTGATACATACAAACCCACGAGAAAAACAAAAAATAAATGATATGCACAAAAAAAAAGAAACCAGTTGTCCAGGGATATTTATTTATTTATTTTATGAAACCCGAGGCTAGCGGTTAGGCAGCTAGTTAGGTGTGTACGCTTAGTGCTTAACCCTCGACTAAAGAGGCGGTCAGATGTTGTCTTTTGATTTAAACGAGTTAAGTTCGAGATCACAGACGAAGAAGTATAAATAAATCGAGATAACAATAGTAGTGTCAAACAAAAAGTACCTTTCGTAATGTAACATACAAACTTTCATGCTGCTGTTGTTGAGCCCCATTTTTGTGTATACCTACTATGTACCAGTTTTATTATATTTATAAGACGGAGTCACGTACTAGTGGATCCTAAAATTTTGATGATATACCAACGTATAAATATGATTTTTTATTATTACTAGCCAACCTGGCGAACTCCGTAGCGCTTGACATTAACAGCTACAAATTGTGTAATTATCCCATTTTCCTTGCTATTTTTACTGTTTCTCTTTTCTTAAGAACCTTCTCCTGACAACATTTTATTTTATTTTTATGGCATTGAAAGACAAACAAGCAGACGGATTTCCTGATGGTAAGAAAATCACGCCGCCTAGAATCACCAAAGAAATTGGAGCGTTGCCAACCTGAGGCCGGGATGTTAGACCTCGAGCAAAAGTAAGATTACCGGCTACCTTATCCTCCGAATCGGAACACGTCAATAGTAAGCACTGACGTTATGGCAGCAGGAATAGATAAGGCGGCGGTACCAATCCGGGCAAATCGCTGCGAAACCCTACCACCTAGTCATAAAAATGATTAGCAAGATTGGTCCATCCGTTCAGGTGTTATGCTATGACCACACCAAATAAGGATTCATTATACATATCAAGAAGATAATATTGTATCGGAAGACGCTCTAACTGATTTCCCGATGGCAAAAATACATGTCGCTTCTTGATACCTTAGTTAACGTTAGGTTGCCAAACTGATGGGTGTGGCCTAAATAAAATTGCAGGCTTCTTTCTCTTCCTATCTTTTAATATAGAACACGACAAGAGGAGCGAAGACATCATGGTAGCGGCATCTGGGTAAGCTACTGCATAAATACATAACTTAATCTTATTCATTGGTTGAATGATCAAACAATGGCAGTAATTCTGCTGATCACGAACTAAATTTATTTTAGGTGAAACTAATAGAAAAGAGATGAAACATTTCGGACATGTCAAATTAGTCCGGACATGTAAATTTGTGACATTTTTAATCAACGATTTTAAGGTACTCAACGTGTTTTGTCACTTTCAATTATTCATCTATCCGATTTGGTCGTCACGTCCCTGTGACGATAGAGATGATAGTATTTTAAATTTGTAAAAACAAATATTTTAATTCTGAATAAACTGACAACCTTTCATGTAACATTTCGCCAGGAGAAACATCTCTTAGTTTATACAAAAACTCGAATCAGCAAAAGTAGAAAAACAAAAAGCCGGAAATCAAAGCTATTTGTGCCAAAAATATTGCTAAATGGAAATGTTATTTTTGTGTAAAATAAATTAATATAAAATGAAGCCGCGGACGTAAACTAGAATGTAAAAATTAACATGTAATAATGATAATTTATTAATAATGTGTCCCCTGTTGGCGATAGGTTGGCCTTCTATCACATTGTCGGACTTAATGTCTTCGGTTAGCCCTGGTTATGCCTTTGCCTACCTCTTCGGGGATATGGACGTGAATATACTTTTTTGTAATATGTAATAAAATGATACATTTTTTGAATTTAGCAAGCATCAAAACAAACGAAACACAAATATTATATTGAGCCTTTGAATCGCATTTAACCTCAAATTGCTCCTTATTTCTAATAGAGATCATAAATACGAGGACAGTATGCCAATGACAAAATTGCCAACCGTTTTATTAAATACAGCGGCCATCGCCCGAGGCTTTGAATCCTTTGAAGCCTGGAAACATACAGATTTCATGTTGTGGATCAAAAGTCACGTTTATTTAAAAATATTACACACAATATAAGGCATTTGACGGCTATGGCCAAAACATATTACTAGACGCTGGGGCAGTCTGGTGGTACTATTTTCAGTATTTTGATACTAAGCAATAATTGATTTTTTTTAAATTGAAAATATTTATTTAAAACTGAAACATTTATACAATTACAACATGTTGCAACGATAATAACTGCATTAGTCAGAGACTGTGTCGCAGTTATTAACGCCACCTCCGGAAACCAAAGAGAAGTTGTTCCAAAAATGATAAACAAAATTAACAAATATAAGCAATCTTGAAAGTTGCGTGCGTGAGTGTGTGTATATGTGTACGTGTGTGTGTGTGTGTGTGTGTGTGTGTGTGTGTGTGTGTGTGTGTGTGTGTGTTGTGTTGTGTGTTTATATGTGTGTGTGTGTCTAAAAAAATATAAACTCTTATGTTAAATTGAATTAAATTAAGGGTAGTTTAAAATTTAATTAACTCTTCTACATCATCATAATTTAAGCCTAAAAGCCATTGAAATAATTTCAATTTGCAATCCCGGAAACTGATGGCTTAATGAGATTAGTCGGTCTCTCTCAATATCACAAACTCCATCACGTCTTCTTTTGTTATTGAATAGATTCAGATTAAAAGGTAGAAGTGAGTTTATTTATTGTTACGATGAATTTATTTCATACGGTGTGCCTCAAGGTAGTGTACTTGGTCCTACTCTATTTCTTATTTATATTATTAACCTGTGTCAATTGCCCGTACTTAATTCCCAAATATTTACATATGCCGATGATACTGCTATATTGGTAAATGGTTGTTCATAAGCAGATGTCAGATTAAATGCAGAGTCAGGATAACAAACTGTTTTGACATGGCTATCTCACAATCTTCTGACCCTAAACCTGCAAAAATTAAATATATCACGTTTTGCACCTCAACTTCAATCCCAATCTAATGCTACATTTTCACTTCAGGCTCACCTATACCCAAACACGGAAGTTTGCTCATGTTTCAGTCTCTCTCGTACTCATAAAATTAAATATCTCGGGGTCATTATTGACAGTGTACTGTGCTGGAAAAAACACATTGAATTGCTCACTTCACACATGAGAAAATTAATCTTTGTTTTTAAAAAATTAAGGACCGTTGCTGATTTCTCTATTCTTAAAACTGTTTATTACTCCCTCGTACTAATAAACGAAATAATATCCTTATGTTTATTTTAAATTGCACAAACATCCATTGACACGGCATTCAAATCAGATAACTGTTTTTAGAGAAAATCACGAACACACAAATTGTGTCATAACACCATTCAAATCAGATAAGTATTTTTCGATAACGCAAACAAACATACACACGAGTAAAATACAGAAAACTATATAACACAGATATTAGTGGTAGGTAGATATAAGTATAATTCAGGAAACGCTTCTTAAAAATGCGTTCGTATGTTTACACATATTCGGAAGATATAAATCAACCACTGCTTTTACTTCCGTATAGAAAGTTGATATAATACAATCTCGCGTTCTATTGCCGTTTTATGAATAGGAAATTCTATTTCATATTTAAGAAACACTAAATTAAGTTTTTAGATTCGCCGGCATTTCATAGAATTCTATCATTCTATTATAGGAAATTCTAAAATAGGACTTTAAACAAAGAAAAAATGGAAGAAATCGAATTCGCGATTTTAATAAATAAGTCTCATAAGTTAATACAAAAATTAATAAAAAAAAATGTTGTAAAATGTTTTCCCCTTTTTCCTGGGATCCCATCATCAGATCCAAATTTGGTAGCAATGGAACCACTCACCACCTCGAAAGTATAGTCTTTCATATAAAAAAACGAATGTTTGAAATCGGTTCAGAAGTGATGGAGAAATCGATTAACATACATAAAAATATAAGAGTCGAACATAATTATGTACATTCTTCGATATGTATGTTTCGATATATTCGATATTCGAAGTACATTCGAAACCGGTAACAAGTTGCTTTTCTATAGTATATAAGATTATTTCAATTATTAAACTATTCTGATTTGGCCTCAAAACACAAGTCATAAATTACATTCAAATGTCTAAACTAATAAAATAACTTTTCCTGACTGACTCTTTCATCATCGCTGAGCAAAAACTGCTAAGAGTTATAGCAATAAAATTTGATGAGTAGGGTCGTTTTATTAAGTAGACATCCACTAAGGACGGAATTTTGGAAATTCTACCCCTAAGGGGTGAAAGAAGAGTTGAAAGTTAATATAGAAGACCGTCATTTTTTAAGTTAGAAACATGAAACTTTGTTTTTAGACTACTTATTAAAAATTTAGATACGTATTTAGGCGTTTCTGGATATTTTACCCTTAAGAGGTTGAAATAGGGGTTAAAAGTTTGTACTAAAGTCCTTATTAATCAGTTCATGTATTAACTGTCACACGAGCAAAGCCGCGGGTAACAGTACGTACACACAATCGTATTAATAATATCGCCAGCATGATGGCGATATTAAGGATGTTATCAATTCACATTGGGATACGAAAACGGATAATAAAGACGTCGAGAACTATATATTATATCCCCAAACATATGTCCAACACTGGACAATCAAGATCAAACATTTTCTTTTCGTAAATTGAGTATCTTCACACCCACGACTAGCCGAAGACACTAAGTCCCACTGTGTGATAGATGGCAAGCCTATCGCCAACCGGGCACATATCCAATCCCAGGCAACGTTAATTTTATTAGAAAATTGAAAACATTCATTTTAATTTTAATTTATTGCCCGACCCGGGGATCGAACTCAGGACCTCAAGAAGTCAAGTCCGATGCGGGACCGCTAGACCATAGAGATGATATATTTTTTCATAAATTACCTAATGAAATCAATTACAAATATGAAGTCAACCCTTCGTAATTACAACGAAGTTCACCGTTAAAGGGCTCTATGTAGGCATTTATTATTTACAGCAAAACGACTCAGTATCCTAGATTCAAAGGAATGTCGTAGAAGGATGTAATTATGCCAACAAGCTTCTAATTAAATTTTAAAGGAAATTCCTGGATAAGCATCTTCGGTTGAAAGCCTTTGTCTGCAGTCAAGTTGTTTATTTTTGGAAAGATACCGCTTTAAGTAGCTTTCTAATTTAGCATGCTGCTGCATGAATGGTTATTTTTAAACATTTTAACATTCTCACACTTTTTTAAACACGATTTTGCTTTTTTATACTTTTTAGGTTAACCTGTTTCAACTTTTTACAGCGTCATAAGAATTTTGCAAATGAAGATAATATATAGATCTAATTATATTCAGTCTTCTCTTTGTTTGAATTCGGTATTTCATATTTGAAATATTCTACTCAAAATTTATCCTGAGAGTGAATCACTGTTTAAAGAAACTCCGCCTTTATTGAAACTCGGTTGTAATACTGCAATGTGGAATTTTCACCTATATGTAATCAATATCGCCTCTGTGGCTAGACTATAGCCATAGCACAAGTGTATATACCTTATTTGCTTACTTTGGGGTTAGATTCAAATTGTGTACCTTGATTAGGGATGTTTATTATGAATATTATTTATGTTATCTCCTCTGTGGTCTAGCGGTTCAGGTTTTGGACTTGACTGCATGGGGTCACGGATTCGACTCCCGGTTTGGACAACACAAGAAAATTTGGGTTTTCCAATTTTCTAATAAAAAAATGTTGCTCGGGACCTGGATATGTGCCCGGTTGGCGATAGGCTTGCCACCTATCACATTGTGGGACTTAGTGTCTTCGGCTAGTCGTGGGTGCCCTGGTTATGCCTCTGCCTAACCATCCGGATATATGGGCGTGAAAATACTTCTTTGTAATCAATATTGTCTTTACCATTTTTGCCCTCGTGTGCAGTGCCCAGGGCCGCCCTAATCAGAGGGCCCCGAGAAATCTAATATTTCTCTCACATTTAACCTCAAAATATTTTGGTCGGGTACATTATCTTTTATTGTTGCCTAAATGTCGATATTTTTCAGATTTATTCGAATCAATGTATAATTAAACGTATGTTTAAGAATAATTTGAGTGATTCAAACACCATCGTAACTAATCAGACATTTACTTGAATTTATTACATAAAGTCTACCCCTTGTTAATCTGGGCTCCTTCGCAGAATAGATTAAAGAATATAATAGAGAATAGAGAGAAAGGTTCAAAAAAATACTGTGCGATGTAACAAAACTTTACGAATGTCTATTTAGTTATGTTAATAGCGTACGTAATAATTTTATTCAATATGAAACTGCTGCTAAAGAAAAATAATCAGATGCTTATTACAAATATATATTTGAAAGAAAAAGAATTAGCAGTTCACGCCTCACTTTTTTGAAAAATCATCAGTTGAGAGGCATGGAAAAGTTTTGTGTAGATACGTTTATTCCACTAATTGACACATTAATTATAGCTTTAAAAAAACGTTCGGCACCATACTAAGTACCTTCTTCACGCCTAGCCAATTTCCTTCACCCACGACTAGCCGAAGACACTAAGTCCCACAATGTGATAGGTAGAAAGCCTATCGCTAACCGGGCACAAATTCAATCCTAGGCAAGGGGCAACGTTATATTTATTAGAAAATTAAAACCTGGACCTCAAGAAGTCAATTCCAATGCCGGAAAAAGAAATTGACAATGTATTTAGTTTTCTTTGTCATAATCTGATGAATTGACCAAAAAATACAAAGACTGCTGAATATATATATACAGTCTATATGCAGTAGTGTGTACGGTGTGGCGACGCGTCGTCATGCGCAATCGACTGTGCAATTCTCTCCTATCATAATATTTTATTTTATCATTATGAAATATTTAATTCCTATCACAATCTGATATTTTTTGCATATTACTTTTACAAAATAATGTCGATGTTTCACATCTGCCAAGCGTCCCGTGGCGGTTCACATTTTTTTTATAATAGAAGGTCAACAGGCAGACGGATTTCCTGGCGGTAAGAAATTCAGGCCGCCTAGATACACCAAAGGTGGTAATGGTGCGTTGCTAAACTGAAGCCGGGATTTTAGACCTCGAGCAAAAGAAAGTTTACCGGCTACCTTGCCCTCCGAAACGGAACACGTCATTGGCAAGCATTAGACGTTATTTAAGTCAATATTTAAAAGATATCGCAAAACCATCAGCGAATTTAAATATCTTAGCCTTGCATTAATCGCTTAAGTCTGAATAATTAGAATAAACTTTTCCGCAATTTTTTAACGACCAAAAAATTTGTCAATTTTGAGCATAGAAAGTGATAGGTGACATTTTTTGAAACATTGAGTTTGAGGGTTTTGTTCAACAGAAATCATAAAAATCATCAGAATACTAATATTATTAATGACATATTGGAATATAGTAATAATATATATGATTACCGATGATAAAGCAGATCATAGTGAAAAAAACTTAAAAGTCTTACATTCCAAAAGGGCCCCAAGGTTTTGTGTGCCCAATGGCCTAACATAGTCTAAGACGGCCCTGTATGTAATGTTATCACAGCAAATATTATTAAAATCAAGTGGGCTTCCAAGTTACTTCAAGCCAGCTAGAAGTTGCAAATTTTTGATTATTTATCTTTATGCTTATATTAATACTCAAGAATGAGTAAGATATTGGAAACTAAAGATGTTAGAGACTACAGAACATTATTTCAACAGCTACTAGCTGAACTAATCGGAACATTTCTTTATGTAGTAATTGCACTTTTAGCTGCTAACAATATCAAAGGATATTCCATATTACAAGAAGCAGCAGCAAACGGTCTCGTGATTGCAGCAGTGCTTTACGTATTTGGCCACATATCTGGTGCTCATATCAACCCAGCAGTGACGGTTGCTGTTCTGGTGAATGGACATATGTCTTTGTGGAAAGCATTGCTATATATTGTTGTTCAAATATGTGGATCATTGGTTGGAGCTGGTATTGCTTACGGACTAACAGTAAATGGCAAAATCACAACAAATCTTGGAGCCACAATACCTCATGAACAATTGAATGCTGGCCACGTTTTTGGTTTTGAATGTCTATTAACTTTTTTCCTAATTTTGACGTTACTAACCTTCAACTATCCTAGAAGAGGTTATCCCTCTAAAAACGGATGTTTAATTGTTGGATTTTGTGTGGTAGGTTGCCAATGTGCCTGTTTAGGATATACTGCTTCTTTGAACCCAGTTAGGTCTTTTGGACCAGCGGTAATTATGAACATTTGGACTGAACATGCTATGTACTGGGCTGGGCCGCTTGTGGGAGGACTGGCAGCTGGTCTTGTATTTAGATATCTGCTTTGCGAATGGAGGCGCATTGTAATAGACGATAATACAAACGCTTAAATTAATGTTACTTATTACTGTTAATATGTTTCATTTTTTATCTGACTTCAAGATTTAACCCTAGATTGGTCAAAGTGTAACAATTAACCTTGTCAATATGTATGTAAACGGGATGAGCACTCTCCTCGGCCCAAAATAGTCCGGTGAAGTTGTAATACCCGTGAGGTTAGCAACATACCTATTAGCTGAACCGATTTTAATGAAATTTGCCCACACATACAGGGTAACTTGGATTAACACATGGGATGATTTCTATATCGAAAAAATGTTCTTGTAGGACTATTAAGTACGCGGACAACGCCGCGGGCATCATCAAGCTATTTTTAAATACCAAACTTTGTTTTCATGCATAAACGAATAAGTACATGTTCATTTTAGCAAAAAAATAGATAATATTTTGGATAGAACAGTCTCCTTTTTAACTGACTCTAAAATAGAGGAGGTTTTTATCTCGACTTTATGTTTTTTTTTATTTTATTATTTGTGTATTTGTTACGCTATTACTCGAGATGGTACCTAATAAAAGAGTTGAAGTCGGTTTTTGCAGTTAACTGCAGCTTAATTACTGTTACGAGTGATCGCCCATTGGTCAAAATTCGACCATAATAAATTTTAATTATAAGCTAATCAATTTAAATTAGTTTTGATAATAAGCCTCTGTGGTCTAGCGGTTCAGTTGCTGGACTTGACTGCATGAGGTCCCGGGTTCGAACCCCGAGTCGGGCAACAAAAAGAAAATTGGATTTTTCCAATTTTCTAATAAAAAAAATGTTGTTCGGGATTGGAAATGTGCCCGGTTGGCGATAGGCTTGCCACCTATCACATTATGGGACTTCGTGTCTTCGGCTAGTCTTGGGTGTCCTGGTTGTGCCTCTGCCTACCTCTTCAGGGATTTGGGCGTGAAGATACTTTTGATAATAACGCCATCTTCATTTATTAAGACCAACTACTTTGTTTCCAAAATTTATGGATATAGTTTGTGCGCTACTTGTAATCTTTTATCGTTATCATCAATGTATTTGTTTGTGTATATTTAATATACATAGCAGTATGTATAATGTTTTATTATTTGATTTAATGCACTTTATAAGCATTAGTAGGTATTGAAAAATATTAGCGTTCTGAATGTCAGCGTTAGGACAATTGTCTCCTCCACTTGACTACAAATGTACCAAATCTCATACTCCTTCGTCCTTTGCAATTTTCGTAAAAAGGAGTCCAAAGTTTTCGCTTTACATATAAAAGTATCTTCTTCACGCCCATATCCCCCACGAGATATGCAGAGGCACAACCAAATTTTATGCTTCACGGATTCATATTATGATTCCAACATCACAACAGGTTATCGCGTTAGACCTAAATAACTTGAACACACGGGCAACTCGGCTGGCAAGACCTGGGAAAAAATGTAACATAGGTAGCTGGATTCGCGATATGTAATTTGTAGGTACTGTTCATAGACTGATATACATTATATGAGTGTTTATTTATAGAGAAACGTCGATTGGCACATGAATGAAAAAATATTTCGTCTCATAAATTTTGGTGTACATGTAGTTAGTTTTACGAGTCAATTGCAGATTATATGGCTAAATTTATCCGGTACAGTTTCTTACGATATGAAACTTTCTTCTGTAGTTTGCATGGCTCTCATGATGCTACAACATAACCTTGGTATATAAACTCCATAATGTTATTTGTAGCTATATCATTGGCCGTGGTCTCGTTGTTAAGTCTACCCCCTATCCTACCTTTCGGGCTGGAACATGACAGTGTTAAATTGTTGATACGCTGGTAATATATGTATAAAGTGGATCACTATTTGGGCAAGTTGTCATAAGGAATGCATCTTGTTTCCAGACTAAGATTTTTTTACTGGGCCAATACGCATTTTTTGTAATTTCTAATTAAAATTTCCAATTTTCTAATAAAAAAAAAATGTTGGTCGGGATTGGAAATGTGCCCGGTAGGCGAGGCCACCTATCACATTGTGGGACTTAGTGTTTTCGGCTAGTGGGTGCCCTGGTTGTGCCTCTGCCTACCTCTGCGGGGATATGGGCGTGAAGATACTTTTTCCAATAAACTTTTTGATCTTAACCAAATATGTCCACCAAATTCCACTCTACCCTTTCTGGCTATTCTTTCAGAAAAAGAAAAATACATACCTAGATTTTCTCGACTCAAGAGTTATAAAAAATACAAATCTCTTGTTCTACTCAGGGTTTTACTTAGCACCGTTATATTCACTATGATTCGAGTGTTAGAAAAATACTAAATAAAAATTAAAGAGCTTATCGACAGATTTAAAAAAGGTGTTTCCTAATCGAGATCTGAAAAGAAAAGTTTATGTTTTTACTTACTATTATATTTACTGATTTTAGCCCAGTAATAAGGACTTTTATACAAACTTTTAAACCCCTATTTCACCTCCTTATGGGTATGATTTTCAGAAATGCTTCAATGCATATCTACTCATTTTTAATAAGTACCCCAAAAATCAAGTTCCATGTTTCTAATTTAAAAAAATGACGGTCTTCCATGCAAACTTTCAACCCCTATTTCACCCCCGTAGTGATAGAATTTCCGAAATTCCGTCCTTAATGGGTGTCTAACTCAATAAAACGACCCTAGTCAACAAATTTCATGGCTGTAACTCGAACAATTTTTGCTCGGCGATGATGGATCAGTCAGTTTGGACATGTTATTTTATAAGTATAGAATATGGATTGATAACGAAAACTTTAGGCCATAATTTTGATATTTCCAGTAATTTTCTTGTCCTTTGCCTAAATTTAAATTATTTAATATATTTAAATAATTAATTTGCCTAATAACTTGGAGTCGTGAACCCCGCCAACTGCTACTTCACGTTGAGGCATAAGTTTTTACTTTTTAAAGCCCAAGTCCGTCCTCATATGGAGTACTGCCAACATATTGTATGGGTTGGTACCACAGGCATTATTGGAAACTTCGACTTCTCACGTCATCTTCAGCCACTTTGTGTTGAAAGAAATAGATACCTATATACTTAAAGTGTTTTATTTAGACTCTATAATGAAGACTGTTCTGAAACTCTTTAGCTTCTTAGTTCTTCGCTACACATAATTTTACCACTTATTTAGTCGTTTTATATTCGTACAAGGTACTATAACTCCTTCCAATAACTGCTTCCATAATTTAGCAGTACCAGAGCCTTGTAACCATTTACTATTATCTGGTAATACTAATTTCCTGTTTCAGTTTTCTGCGATACGGTAAAATAAGGGCAATTTCAGAAGGCGTAATAATTTAATCACCTTACATCGCAAATGTTCGTAGACAACGGTAACCACTTTCCAACATGTAGGCAGTACATCAACATAAAACAAACTAATTAGTTAGTATTGTTGGAGAATATTAATAATGTAACATTTTGGAATCATCTGCACTGCCCCTTATGCAACGTCTAAATTTAAAGCCATCTAGTGAATAAGCCTTGTAACTTGTATAACTTTATTTTTTTTTCAAATCATAATATGTAGAAAATATTTTTTTTCTCTTTCATTATTAAAAATTAAAAACATAATGAAACCTGGAGAAATGATCAGTAATCTAATTACCTCTCTCAGTATTTTTTTGTATGTAACTTTTACAGTGTTGCGATATTGGATGTGTTTGCATTTCTAGGGAGTATATTTTGATGTTAACTGCTGGGTTAGGGAGAATAGTGGACAAATGTTAGAAAAGCAATTATAGAGTTATAAGTAATTTAACTGTATCTAAGTACTTACTAAAATCTTTAATACTCATTTTCAAATTAAATAAAGGAGTCTTAAGTTTTGCATATTTGTCTGTACTTTACCCCACTACAGACATTAATTGCGAGTGAAGCAAAAGTCCTGTAATTCTGCTCAAACACAGCCAACATTTTAAAAATTTTGCCTATTTGTGTACTGACTACTGAAGTCTGAATCGTTAAACTATCCTACTTTAGGATGCAAGTCGTAATATATGCTTACCTACCTATTATACAGCAGCTTTTAATTGGTACCACCACTTCATCTATTTATGCCTTCATAGCGTCAGTGCTCGCATATTGTACTATAATAGCAACTAAGGATTATTCTTCATCAAGATTTGATTCGCCAATACTAACACAACTCGGTAATTTTAATTCACGGACTTTACACCTGTCCATCATATTAATCACCTGGATATGTGCAAACATGATGATCTTAATCTATCCTGTTACGTCCACATTATGATATTATTAACTCTAATATGAGATAGGTACCTAGTTATTATGATTAATAAAATATAAATATGGTGTCGTGGGACACCAGGTAGGAACGAAGTTTATCGGTTTTATTCCACAGTTTGTTCTTACGGTTTTTATTATCACATTTTCTCAGTTCGGTCACGCAGCAAAATCCCTATATAAAAAAAACCGCTGAATTTCTTTTTCCAAATTGTTTCAGTGTGAGACTGTGGTTGTGATTTCAATTAGGTACCTAGTAGTTTTATATCAATGTTGATGCAAACAAGCACCACTTGTACGGTCTATGTAAATAAAGTAATCTGGATCTGTGTCTTCGACGTATTCCCTTCCACATACATATCAATCCTCAATCAGGCCTTAAAAATATACAATACTATATAACTTGGGAAAATTTGTTTAAAACTGGAAACCCTGATATTCAACAATCAACATTATTGACGTTTATAGCGTGACGTCAAAAATCAGATGACGTCTTTTCAGTTTTCAAGTTTTCATTTAAATATTTTCAGCATACAAAACACAAATTAAATTTTGTACTCAAAAAATGTTATTTATATAGGTTAACATTTATATTTTGATGAAAAATGGTTAATGAATTCTTAGAACTTTAAATCGAATCGATTTGAATAAATATATTTGTAAAAATGGAGATGGATGGAACTTTTTGTGAATATGACGATGGAGAGATTCCTATATGGCAAGAACCAAGACGCGAACCTTTAGGAGCACCTAAAGAGAATTTATGTGACGAGCAAGCTCAAGACCAGGTTTCAGGAGATAGGATACACTCGTTAGAAGAGGAACAGGAGTTACTATCCTCGTCCGTATTTTCCTTAACCTCACATATAGCGCAAGTAGAATTTCGTATACGACAAATAAGAAAGGCTCCTCCTGAAGAAAAAGATGCTATGTTACACGAGCTTGAGGAGTTTACATCCCGGGGAGTTGATTCTAGAGCACAGCCACAGGGAAGTTCTGGAGAAAACTGCAGTGAGTGTGCAGAAATGGAGCGAAAGATACGCAGTCAAAGAACTAAACAGGCACATTTTATAGATAGATTAAAAACTCAACTAAAAGAATTGGAAAAATTTGCTGCAGGAAGTGCAAATATAGATGAAATGAAACAGAGATCTTTGATAGAGCATTTTAAAAATGAAATTGATAGGAGCTTAGAAGAAGGATGTCATCAGCCCTTAACAGCAGAAGAACTGCGACATCAAATTGACTGTGCATTTCGACAATATGCAGACAAACAACTTTCCAAAGACGAAATAGTAAGTAAGTTACAAACTCATATCGATGACATGCAAAAGTTCATAAGACTGATGAAAAATGATGATTTAAATAACACTAATAATGAAAAAGAAACAAAAAAGGTTGGTAAGTCTGACTCTTTTGATAAAAACTTTAGTCGTAATAAGGTTAATGATGAGCTTAAAGCAGAAACAATCAATTTAATGAGAAAAGCTTCTACTCTTATACAGATTTTTACTGTGTCTCAGTTTGGATGTTCACCGAACACCAGTAAAAGGTATGAAAAGAAGTCATCACCTTATGTAACTCATTGGGGTAATTTGAGAGCTAAACTTGAGATGTCAATTGAAGCAGTAGTTAATTTGGTATCCAGAGAAAAGTCTTCCTATTCCATTCCAGACAGTTATGATAGTGATTCCGAAGATGTTGCCATTATAATCAACAATGCACCCTTAACCACTGCTGTAAGACGACATTTAGCTATTAATTTACGAGATCTTCTCCAACATGGTTTAGTAAACACAGAGTCTACCTCATTAGTACCCTTAATTGGATGTTTTCCAGTGCGCAAATCATCTATGTCCAAAGATGTACATATATGGGACCTTATCTTACGTTATTATGATCTAAATGATGGAGACCGATTTAATTCAACTCCAGCTAGAAAACTAAGCCAAAGCTTTAATCTGGATATTGTTGGTGGAACAGCAATCACAAATAAACAAAGTTTACTCAGTATTATTGGCAGTATTGTGGCTTCACACACACCTTACAAAAGGAGTTATGATGCTCATTTTAAGGCATTTGTTTGTGCAGCATTAAATGCTCACAAACTTGTTGTTTGGCTTAACACTATGTTGAAATGTAGGACTTTGATTGATACATTTTATTCATCAACAAGTTATGTTGTAAATACTGGTTTTCAAGATGCTTTACAGAGTTTAGATCGTCTGACACCATATAATTTTGACTTGCCGGTTGATCTTGCGGTGAAACAATTCCAGAATATCAAAGATGTATTTATGTAAGATAATAGTGTGATATATGTTAAAAGTTATACTGATCTACCCATCTACCCAATCTAGTCCATTGTTAAGTCATTATCAAAAAGCTAAGTGGTTGAATTGACAATTTTGTGTAAAACTGAAACAACACAACATTTGCTTATTTTTCTTTAAAATCTGTTATGCTTATGTTTTTTACCATTTCTAAAGTATAGATGATTACAAGAAAAAGACACATCCATACCCACCAAAGATATTTATACTGAACTTATATTGAATTGCTAAGGCTAATAATGTATTAAACTACATGTTTAAGTAAATTTAGCTGCTGCTCTTCTATCTAAACAATAACATCACAGATGACTAGGTTGTGAACAGTAAGTGCCTAAGTAAAGTGCTCATCTTCTAACGGCCAATATTAATAATCAATCCTAATCCAAAACTCGCTGTCTAAGATTGATATTTTGATCCATTTTTATGTTATCGCTTGCTAATAATATATCTGTGCACAGGATAAATATGAGAATAAGGTATAGGATAGGCCGGCGGATACGCAGCTATCTAGATTGCTTGAAATCCATTAGATTGAGATACATTATTAACATTGGCCGTAAGTTAGTTAAGCCTGTTAAATTAGTTAAAACTGTTTCCGTCTTTTATAAACTACAGGGCTACGGCCAGCTTGATAATTCATCTACATTAAAGAGAAGAATATTGCAGCTGCAATGTTAACAAATTGTTTGCCTAGCTAAAACAAAGGTGGTCATAGAATAAATATTTTAAAAAAATTACATGTCTCAAAAGATATTTTCTAGAAGAAAAAAACACATGTTAGTTTTGCCCAAATTTTCAGTTAGATCACTTGGCTTCTGAGTTTTTTAAGTGTAAATTCATGTAAATATTCTGTTAGTGTATCGGCCTATATCATATAACTAACTGTTTGTTTTGTTACAAATAATTGTACACTTGTATATATGTATTGTGAGACTAACATGATTGAGTCAAATATGTATTCATAGACGGCTATGATAAAAAATAACACTTTGTATTCCCATACAAAATGCAGACAGTACATTGGTACAACAAGCTATATGATAGCTTTCTGAAAATGTTTCTATATTATGTTACCTATAGTAATAATAATAAAATATGTTTATTTTACTTGGATTTATACAAAGGTTCTTGGGACGCATCTATATAAATCTAAAAACTACCACCAAATCTGAACCTATCCAAATTCAAGCAGCCTCCAACAGCCAGGCTGCCAGAGTGACTAGTGGGTAATTGGTCTTACTGTTATGTTTAACTTAAAAATCCATTTATTTTTAAAGGATTTTACTCCTTTTACCAATTATAAATGGAAAAACCTCTCACTTGAGATTTGCTTAACCATTCTAGATATTTGATGTTTCTTGTAGGAATCTACATCTCTTATACATACAAACAACTAAAGAAAGCTATGTACTTTGATAATTGAGACTATAAAACTGTAAACTGTGTAGTCATGTTTTATCTTATGAAGGAAGACTTCATACAAAATTTAAAAATAATTTTAAAGTTAAGTACATCAATTAAATAGCCAAATTGCCAGTGTTGCTGTTGTTGCATACTATTTAATATCATTCTATATGTTGTTTCTTCTTAACTAGGCATGCATGTGTTTGCTATGTCTTCATAATCTCTTTGTTCTAGTATTTTTTTGTGTAACATAATTATTCCAAAATTGTTTTCTAAGTAAATGTATATACAGAATGTCTCCAAGTCAAGACCA